>JABSTR010002798.1:0-45813 GCA_013339765.2 Haemaphysalis longicornis | reverse complement strand
CAGCATGTGGAGGAACTAGTTTTTCTCCATGAGAATTTCTGAATGTTGTTTTATTAACTGTACCTTTTACTTGCATGTAGATCTGTGATATATTTTTATTGAAACGTCATCAAACAAGTTCCTGTTTTTTTTTTTCTGTGTGTGGGGTAAACTTTTAACTAGTAGTAGTAGATGAGTGCCTTCACTGCATGTGGAGCTGATTGATGTAGGGCTTAACTCGCCGACGCAACGCAGGCGGTGAGGTGCTTCATAGTGGAGGGCTCTGGATTAATTTTGACCACCTAGGGGTCTTTGACGTACACCGAAATCTCGGGCACGGGCGTTTTTTTTTGCTTTTCGCCTCCATCAGAAAAGCGGCTGTCGCGGCCGGGAATGAACCCGCGAGCTGAGCAGCACAACGCCTTAGCCACTGTGCAGCCGCGGCGGGTGCAATGTGGAGCTGCTAGTCTATATGCCAATGTTTTTTTTTTTGCTTAAAATATGTAGCCAAATTTTCAGAGTTTTTTGTTCTGTGTTGTAACCTTGAAACTAGTCACAGGGAACGTCTTCTTCACTGCGTGTGGAGCTGCTAGTCTTTAAAGGAGCCATGAACAGAAAAGAACAACTTGTTTAATTTGAAAGAACTAGGATTCAGTATCTCACTCAGCTCCATTACAGCCACAAAAGATGTTTTTTTAACGAAAAAAAGCAAGTAGATTTAAAAACTTTCAAAATTTTGCGCCACGGTGACGTGTTATGAGCAAGATGACGTCATACGGGCCAACAATAAAACATAATTTTCAGTGCGTTAACTGCACGTTAGCATTCAAGTTATGCGGTCAATGGAACTAGAGGTCCCATTACAGACGTCCAGTCATGTGTCCGTCGCGACAGGTCAGTTAGGCGGCCGCCAATCGCACAAACAAGGTTCCGTGACGTCATAGAAAAGTTGCGGGAAATTGGATAGGGGGTCGTGACTGCTTCACACTTTTTTAATATCTCCGTTATTTGTTCGAAGATTGCGATGATATTGGTATCATTGTTATTGGGACTAAGCAGTATTTCTAATAAACCCAACTTGTATTTTGTCTTCATGGCTCCTTTAAGCCATTATTATTTTACTTGAAATACGTTATCAAATGATTTTCTGTGATGTTTTATGCATGTATGTGTTGTAGGTGTTTACCTGTGTAGAAGGAAGCATGCTCCTTCTACGACTTGTCTGTATATAGAAATCTTTTTTATCATGTTATCACAGGATTCTCTGTGATGCCTTTGTATGTTCTAACTCACAAATAAAAACCTTTTGCATAGAACAACTTCAACTGTTGTTTTGTTCTTCGGACACCTGACAACTATTCGAATTCATCTTCGCAGCGCACAAATTGCAAGACAAAGAGGAGGAAAACACTGGACAAGCGCTGAAGATGAATCCTGCCTTTCCTCCCCTTTGTCCTGTCATTTGTGCGCTGCGAAGATGAATCTGTACCAACTAGCCCGGTTTTCTACGCGACTACCCGAATTCGCTTCGAAAATATTCGACCCCAGGCCTATTTGCTTCGAATTCGCTTCGAACTAAAATAACACTATTCGCACAAGCCTAATATTTTGTCATTGCAAGATGCACAATTTTGCCAAATGGTCAGGTGTCCACCACAAAAAAAAAATGTTCCATTGTGGGTTGTAGCCTGGAAGAGAATGCAGCCAATATTCCACACCCCCTGTGTTTGTGTTGCCCCTCTTCTAAATTTGCTTTAATATTGTGGAAATTGATGAAATGATTTTATGCTGCTTTATATTGCCTAAAATAGTTTTCAAGCAACGTTTTACTATTTCCTGCAACTAATTTGGATTATTAACCTGACGTTGTCATATTGGGCATATTATTGGCATCTTGCATAAGTGGCACTCTGAAGCCTCTTAAATGTATACCCACTAGCCCCCTTCCCCTATCATCAGTCGCTGTTGACTTCCCCTACCCATGGCCTTCCATGTATCAAAAGGAAAGAATGGTTCATTGAAAATTTTTTCAGCAAGGATTCCCTTGTTACCTGTAAAATAGTAGCTACCTTAAGCATTTTCCTTTGCCCTGCCTTGTGGTCTAAAAAAGTCTCCTTACACAAAAATGTGTCCATCGGGTGTTTCATTTGGGTGCGTGTCTGTGTATACTCAGATTAGTGTGTTTACCTCATCGCAGGAAGGTTAACCCTCCGTCATTGGATCAGCCTACCTGGATTCCCAGCACTTCAAACGTCATCAAGACTCGGCCACTTTGAATAGGTTTTCACTGTAATGCACATGTTTTGATATATTTCGGTGATCCCTAACTATTTTTTATGATCATTCTTTTTAGTTCTTGCAGTTGACTTTTTGTGCTATAACATTGAAAGGCTGAAAGGCATTCAGTATCTAGTCATTTTTATAAGCATGTTTTAATTGCTATTGGCAGCCAAATAGAACGGGTTGTTTCTAATTTTTGCCTTTTATGCATATCAAGTTTTTTTTTACTCCCACATCTTTTGGCCACATTTTATTCTATTTTGACTTGTCATGTGTATTTTGAATATAAAATTCTAGTCTTGCAAAAGTTGCTCAGTGTGCTTATTGCTTGCATTTAAGGTGTGTCTAGATGCTTTAGCTCAGTCAGATTTGTCAAGGCCACACGAAATGCAGTAAAATGTGGTTATGCTGTCCCATCTATACAATATCAAAGTTGTTTTAGATGAAATAAGTTATATATGTGCACTCTTATTCTGATAACCACATTTCTATATACCCCTGGGCGTAAAACAGGAAGAGAGCTATAAGAGTCGTCTTGATGACATCTTAATAAGATGATAGCAAGATGGCTATAATGCCGCTGGCGTGAACTGCTGTGAGAGGTTTCCTTTATGTCTCCACAATTACTAGAAAACATCTTCACAAGACATTATGTCTCTATCTGGCATGCTTAGAAGTCTTCTCGTAGATTGCTATTCAAAATTTTTGAGAATGTCGTCAAAACGGAGAATAAACGTTTTGTTGCTTTCAATCCAGATAGCTATGAGGTGTTTAGTATTCGTCCTGTAAACGTCTTGTTGGAATTTTTAGCAGTCTCTGAGATATCATCAAGAATATCTTGCAAGACTTGTAGCTCAGGCATAGCGTCGCGTTAGCCGAGCTACAGGATGGCTATCTCCAGTCTTGGCAATGTCTATAAAAATCTTCAGGTGTTGCGTAGACATCTTGGAGGTCTTGCCCAGATCGTCGTATAGAAGTGTGGTAGCTGTCCTAATGTGCAGATCAAGATGTCTTGGACAGCTACACAAGATAAGTTTGGGAATTCTACAAGACGTGCTTGCGTTCACTGGGAAGTGAACTGCGAGCTCAGAAACTTATCTGAGCTATTCGAAGCGGGCGTTTTTGGGAGCGGGTTGAAACGGGAAGGGTGTTTTGGGAACGGGTTGAAACAGAAAGCGGCCAAACGGGAAGGGCGTTTTGGGAACGGGCGTACACGGGACGGGCCAAACGGGAAGGGCGTTTCGGGAATGGGTTCAAGCGGGGCGGGTTCAAACGGGAATGGGTTGTTTCGGGCTACACCCCGACAAGCAGCGTCACAAGCTTACGACATTACTGACAAATGCGTTGTACCAAACAAAAAGAAATTCACTGTAAAGCAACAGCAGATTTTTCGGTTCGCCCTGCAGCTTTTTTGATAAGGATAGCGCTTGCTTCTTCATAACTTTGACTGAATAAAAAGTGTGCTGACCTGCCGTCCGCTGGGAAGCGGAAATAATTCGCTGTGCTATTCCTTCCAGAGTTGTCGCACCGCACAGCATCCAAGCACGCGTTGTGTCCTTTTCTCAGTTTCTCTGACATTTTGAGCCCGTTCGCACTCGCTGGCACCAAAATTTTCACCTTCTAGGCATACTACAAAACTTCCACACGTGCACACAGTGAAATCGGCAGGAGCAGACGGACAGGTTGGCAGCAGAAGATGTAAGAGCGAAAGCACCGGCCGTCGGCACGACGAATGAAGTGACTCAATAAATAAATAGGCTGCCAAATAAGGAAATAGTCAAGAACACAATTTATTTCTACGCATAATGGAATACCTTTGATTTATTTCTGCTTATGTTGAAAAGATAAAGCTACATATGCAAAAGTTGCTGAATTTTCGCTTGGCTACCAGCGTCATGGCGGCACTTTATTTTGCGATACCGAAACTAGCCGAAGTGTCCGGCCCCTGGGCGCTCCATGGTTCCCGTCGGCGCCCATACGCGGTGCAGCGATGCAGTTCGGCCACCGCTCCCGTGCTCCGTTTACTTCTGCGCGGGCTGTACATACCGCGGCGAGTGGTGTTGTGGGCGACCTCCTCCACAGCGGGAGGTGGCCGTCAGCGTGCCGACATCAGTGCTGTTTCAGCAGATTGCACAGGCGAGGAACTGGGTGTGATTTTTTTTTCTCGTTCAGGTTGTGTGAATGTTTTAATTGTTGCTGACGAGAACGTCTTTTATTACCAACACCTCTTTATTCACGAAAGAACTTTAAATACTTTTAACATTAACAATTACGCTTTGTGCAGCCCCAGGCGTGTTCCAATTGCTGGCGAGCTAAAGCCAAGTAAACATGCGACGCTTCTATGAAGTGCATGGTCCTTAAAGCGTGGCTCGGCGAGAAACTGGCGCCGGATTTCTGTCTGGTGTACATCAGCATTAACGATTTGGTTGTACCGGGGCAGTGGCGCGCACTAGTCACAAAACTAATCCTACAGTAACCGAGAAAATAGCTGAGCATCATCACCCCTTTATAAGATCACTAATATCTTTCGTTTTGCCTCGGTTACGGAATATAGTATAACATGGGCGCTTCAAACTGCGAAAAAAATAATGTTTCAGTGAGCTAAATTGACCATTACAGCAACGTATCCGCTTCCAGGAATTTTTGAACCCCAATTCCCGCAAACATTTTGTTCAAAACTGACCCAGCTGGTCCGATTGTCGTTCATAACAACGAAAGCAAAGTGTAAATTATCGGGGGTTCAACGCTGCGGAGCCGCACGTCGGCTATGAAGCCCACCATGTTAGGAAGCTCCGGACTAATTTTGACCGCATGCAGTTTTTAATGGGCGCCGAAATCTCGACACAAGGCCGCTTTTCACTTTTCGGCTGCAAGCGAAATGCAAGCAGAAATAGCAAATACCATAAATAACTGCACAAGACTAATTCTAGATAATGGCACCATGCCTCCCAAAACGAAAGGGCGTTTGTTAATAGCTCTAAAGGGGCCCTGAAAGGCGTTTTGAGCACATTAAACGAACTAGCCAGTCGTTGGGTTAGGTGGTCCACGTCACCTGTGCCAAGTATTACATTTTTACGTGCAACGGAAAGCTCACACATCCGTTTCAAAGTTTGCTGCCGCGTTCGCACCCTTTCCTGTGTGTTTTTGGGCTCCGCCACCTTCCCGCATGCACGTCATCGATTCTCCGATGTGCGTCACGTCGCAGAAATTTTGCAAATGCACAACTTTTTCTTTCACTTACCGCGAAGAGAAGGGTTGTATGCTCAGCGTCGACGGGTCGCGGCGCCGCCTATGGTGAATTAGCGGTTCCTGCAGCACGTTTAACGTTATGGGGTTCGTACATATTGATCTTTGTTACTCTATTACCACGCTTCTCGTTTAAGGCGCGTTGGCTACGCCGACACGACAATGGCACGACGGCGACGCCGTCTTCGCAGTTGGCAGACCGCCTTGCCACACAAAGACGTCGGCCCATCGAAAGTCCCCGTGGTGTTACTGACTCGCTAAACGAAGACGCCGACAATGCCGATCGGCCGTCTGGAATTGATCGAGACGCGAAATCTGCGCCCCGACAACGTTCATGCCGTAGTAATGCAGCTCGGTTACGTTAGTTCCTAAAGTAAAACAACCTTAGTAAGGTCCATGAAGTCACTTCTCAACACATGCGATCCGCATTTCGGCTAACGACTGTTCGGCCGTTCGCTTTGGCGACAATTCGTTTCCCGTCTCCGCGCGCATACTAAAGCAATGCCCTCAGACAAGCTGCCTCTGAGCTAGCCAAAATGAAATAAACAAAAAAAAAAAAAGAAATCTCTACCGAGTTTGTGCCTTATCTGCACACGAACCCCGCGAATCTTGCTGTTGCTGCTCCTTCCATGCACGCCATTATCAAGGTGATGCGCTGTCTCTTCGCACGTGTGACAGGCGAAGCAGTTGCTTTCAATCAGCTTATTTGGGGACGCGGCTTTACAATGCGCGCGGAAATATCCCATTTCGAAGGTTGCTTTTTGTTACGGTTATAAATGTTTGGAACTAACCAAAATAGCAGAATGGAATACTACAGCTGCCATGTGCACGCGTGCATGGCGTTGCCACAACCTGCCCAAGCTTGACATTGGCGTAAACGGTCGGCCCATAAAGCAATATAGAAACCGACGTCGATTCAGAACGTATGTACGTGCTTACTCTAACAAATTTTGAGACGATTTTTTAGTCATTCCCTGACATATTTTGGACTCCCATATGTACCGAGACATGTCGTCGCTGCGAACGCGTGGTGACAGGGTCGGTCTCTTTTAGCGTCATCTTTCGGCATGGTATAGAAACGTAGAGATCCCGCCCGAGTCCTTCCATCCGCTTATCCAGCAGCAAGCGGAGTGCAGGATTCATAAGCAAAATGATAAAAAATGGCCAGTACGGAACGCAGAAAGTCAGAGGGCCCCATCCCGAAGCGTTGCTGAAGCGCCGAATATTGCAGCAACAGAAGACGCCCGCAACCGGATGTTCTTGCAGACGTCACCGAAAAGCGAGGCATAATGAACAGTCACGCTTTCATGGTGCAAAAAGTTGGACGAAACGAGGAAGAATTGCGCCACGGTCGAAAATGCGATATTTTCAATTGCAATAACACCACTAACACTCATCGCTTCAACAAGATTCTGGAAGGAAGCGATTACTAGGACATTGGTTTACCTGAAAATTCGAACACCCATGTATCGGCAAAACCTCTTTCAGGGCCCCTTTAAGGAAACAGGAAGCTGGAATATTGAATGCTCTCCTCTAATTAAGTATTATGTAATTGGTAACCAAAGAAGGATTCTCAAAAAGTTTGGAGCCACCCGATTACTTTTTTTGTAAGAAATTACTAGTTTCTGAGAGGATTAAAACCGTCGGCAAAACTTATACTAGAACAAAAATTAAAGCGACAAATGATGAACTGAAACTGCCAAATAACCAGCCTCAGTTTGGAAACACGCCGGTAAAAAAAAACGCGATATAAATTTTTGTATGCAAACAGGCGTGAGCACACGTACTTCACGTGACCAGTTTGCTGAAAAAAGAAAAACCTAAGCACATAACTTTCAAAATTCCACTTTTGTTTTGTATCACATGGAACGTTTGTTGAGAAAGGTCAGACGCATGAGTAGCGTTCTGTCGAGGCAGCGACATATGACTTTTCTGCCGTGGAAAGCAGAAAACAAAAGCACAAAAGAACGACTACAAAAGACGAAAATGTTGGCGCAGGTGTTTTAACGTGGGGAAACGCAGCGTCGGGAAAACACATGCTGATTTTCGTCGTGCACTTTTCGGCCGGTGCCCTTTTAACGTTAGCTCGTTTGTCACAGCCGCTTTTGTGTCCTCACGCTGCTGACGAACGCTGTTTTGTAGTGTTTTCTTATGGTGGGGAAGCCGCTTTTCCAAAACAGACGGGATTTTTCGCGCGTCTCACCTGGAAGCAAAATTAGCTTACGTAGGCTGCATCGTGGCAAAAACTACCAACGCTACGCTAGTGACTACGAAGAAATTATTAAGAGATAATTTATAACCTATAACCTATATAAAATAAAAGAGGAGGGGCCCTATCAGTGAAGAAACGACCACTCGTCAAATTTTCGCTGCGCAGACAACCATTTGGCTTTTTTCGGGATGGGACCAACACTTCCGTAATGAAGGTAAGCCATTATCTGGTCGGCCAGTTGGTTTACGTTACTTCGACGCAAAACAGTGCTCAGGCAGGACAAAAGAATGGAGCCACACGAAAAAAAGCGGTGATGAACTGAGATCTCATTATTGTGGTGTAACACATACAGTAAAAGAGAAAGCGAAAATGGGCATATAGGCAGAAAAAAATTTAAGCTGAACCGAAACAATGTGTTATCCTCCGCCTGTCGATGCAACGTCAAGACATGTTTATAATGTCCTTCTAGAGCAGCCATACTGACGGTTCATTAACGCATGATATTTCTCGCTGCTTGCGAAAGCTTCTTAAAAGCTCTGTCTGGTCAGGATACCCTGTCATGAGAGAACACTAAAAGATGAGTCGAGCGCAGCCTCAGAAACAGCCGTTGGTTGAAAAGGGAAACCTGTCGACGACCCACATTCAGACAGCATCAAGTACACCCTGATTAAAAGAGCGTGCGAGCGACAATACAATCTCGTTGTCCATAGAGTTGACGCAGCGCCCCTTGGGATGCTTAGTACATGCACGTGGCTTCAAGTTTTTATAGTTTATAAACGTTTGCATACCTTCATGGGAAAGCAATAAATGGCGCATCCATTGACGAAGCTGGAAACGGCGTCGGGAGCTGTTAAACGGTTCATTTGAAAACGTTCCATAGCGTGAGGCATCTTATAGCACGAAGTTCAACACAGCAGTCTCGACTCGTGGCAGTACATTAGAGTGCACCCTAGATAAAATCGGAGAACTGAATAACGAAGGAATAGACATCATCGTCTACTCCCCCATTAGAAGGCGGCAGCAACAAAAAGTGGCGCAACGTGTCGGCTACAGAGAGAAGCCGTTGGAAATGTTCAAGGCGGATTGCGAAGCAATGCCTCACAAGCGTGATGATAATAACAAAGCCATTTGACAAGGCGAGGGGAAATCAAAACATCAAACGCGTTCGGTTGGACGTTCATTCTTTCGCATTCACAACCTATAAGAATTGGGTAGGTACCTGCAACGTTATTCAAGGAGCTGAATCCATGCTCAAATGCACATACATGTTTGTATTGACGAAAGGAAACACGTATATGTATAAAATATTCGCTTTTATGCGCTGCGATTGGACATATCGGCTTCAGGGTCAGCGGCTCAGTGGCACCGATCTGCTCGACAGAAAGCCGCACAAATGCCAGAAAAACCTTGTTTGCCGCATATCTCAGAAGTGTGGCGGGGCCTGCACTCTAAGAAGACGAGGAGTGCTGGGCACTCTGTCTAGGAGTAAAAAATTGGCCGCGTATCTGCTCCTTTCGTTGCAAATGTCGTCAAAAGACGATAGTCTTTGTAGACATTTGCCAAGGAAATGCCCCCCCTTTGCTTTCCCGCTCACCTTTCATGCTGTTTCTGTACAGTCGCGCTCATCCCAAGGTAAACACACTGAAGGTTTGCGCAAGGCGATTTGAATTTACCGCGTTCCACTGCTACAGTCCGGGTTCCTCGATGCCAGCGCTGCAGTACGGCTGAGACGCGCGTGAATGGAGGCGGCCGACTACAAGGTTTATAGAACCGCGTGGCCGTGCCCCACGTGCGTTCCAAGCAGAACGTGGAACCTAGCTAGTGGAACCTTTTGTTGCTGTTGCCGAGTGATTTTTCATATGCCGCCACGAGGCGGCGGTTTTCTGCAGTAGATGTAGAATATCATTTAATATCGAAAAACCTACCACCTAGAATTTTTTAATAAAGGAACACTGTAGATATCCCTTGTGTACTAATTTCCTCTCTTATATTTGCGTAATGTGTTGTTCTTGTTCAACAAAGTTGACAGGTATGAACATATAAACCAGGCTTAGACGTTTTCATTTGGCTGTGAGTATATAAGACTATTGCGCAGGAAGCAGTTTACTTTGGCCGGGTGGCTGAATCGAGTTACAGACAGACAGGCGGACAGACAGACAGACATACAGACAGACCAAAATTTCTGGGTTTAAAGGAGCCATGAAGAGAAAACACAAGTTTGGTTCATTCAAAAGCTTGCCTCGTTAGAATCATACTGACACCTTTTTTAACGTAAACTTCGCTCAAATAAGCTACATAATTAGGAAAAAAGGGAATGGCCATGCGACCCACTAGCTCATTTCCCGCAACAGAACCTATGATGTCATTCGAGCCAGTTCTGCGATTGGCGGAGGCCGGCGAAAGTAAACGCAAATTAGGCAGAGCTTACAAGCTTGCCGAACGAGCTATTGAGCTATTTGCGCTTAAATTTAGGGCACATTCTTTTTAAAGCCGTAAGAATGGTGGTAAGTGTAAGTTACGAAAGCACATGTAAACATAGAAGTACCGCTTCGTACTGCTGTTGTTGGTACTGCGCGCACTATGCTTGTTTAGCTGCACAGAACTGTGGGGCTTTGGGGTTGTCTCAGACGGCAGTGGCCGATTGATTGACGCGACGGTGTCTTACGTGAACATATTTGACGAGCGAGCACTATGTTTCACGAAACCATTTTCTCCCAGAACAAAAAAAAAAGGCAGAAAACGACACGCCACGGTATGGTGGCGCCATCTAGGTTCAATAACGTAAACAAACGCGCGAGTACCTCAGTGCCAGCTGCCAACGTACAGGATGGAGACACCCTTTGAACGGTCCCGTGCCGCTGCAGTTGGGTCAACGTGCACAAAGCGTTTGTTCTCGTTTCCCACGAGACCCAGCAACGCGAAAAAGATAAGATGATTCAAACTTCGCCAGTTAACCCCGTTGCGGCGATAATTTTAGCGCGGTTTTGATACAACGACTTGTTTCGGCAGCGAGCGAGTGGACCAAAATGGCGGCGCCAGCGCATACTTGCCTCCACCCTGTACGGCGGATGTGTGAATCAAGGGACCCTAGGCTGCAGAGCGGTCGGATCCTGTGATGTCATTTGGGACCACGAAAACGCACGATTGAGCGGGAAAATCAAAATTTTTACCTAAATTGATTAATTTATCAGTGAATAAAGCATCGTTTGCATTCGGACAAGCGCTGGGGGCACTATATTACACGAAATCTTTCGAATAAGACAAACTTGCATTTTGTCTTCATGGCTCCTTTAAGTAGCCCAAGGAAGACTATCGTCTTTAAAACTTTTGTCCCATATTTCACTCCCTTTGGAAGCATTGGGCTACGGTTCCGAGGAGTAGCGCATGGCGGCCAAACGAGAGGCGAAACACTCCTCGTTGGATTTACTTGCTGCTTTCGAAGCGGAGTACTTGAACCCTGTGTGGGAATTGCTATGCCATCTCCAACGCAGCGTTCCGTCACTCCCTTTAGGCGTGAATAAGCTCTATTGGTTTCGGCGTTCCCGGATACTGCAGACGGGTACTACTACTCTCTCTTGGAAAGCATCTCTTTACGCCTCAAGAGCGTTCTGCTATTCCCCGCGAGACAGCATGTTATCTCTCCGCCTAGCTACTAGCCCTCCCCCCCCCCCTTCCCCCCATTCCCATCCCCACGATGGTACTATAGGTATTCAGGTACAAAATACGTACATACCAGCCTGCGAAGCACACCGAAGTATGTTTTTTTAAAGAATAAGGAGGGTAGAAGGAGGGTAAATCATACCAAAATACTAGTTCTTCTGTTTGTGTCACCTATGACCTACAAGAAACACAACGGCGTTGACAGCTTTAATAATGTGCTTGTCAAAGGTTGCTACATACGTAAGAAAGCAGTTCCCTTCTGCACATAACAAAAAGCCCACCTGGAATGGCACACGGAGAAATGTTTCAGCAAGTAATCGGGCCCTCGTTAGTGCGAAGTTCCAAGTTCTGGAAAGTTTTTTGAATGTGAAGCAAATTAATACGGTTGACAAGGAAACACAAGCAGCCAACCTTGAAGCTTCTATTGTGAGGCGGCAACTACATTTCTGGGAATCATTATTTCCGCTATTATTTCCATGGGCATCATTATTTGCTCTTCCAAACAACGAAACAGCTGGTGATGTTGTGGGTTCGAACGCATTTTCTCTGGGCCTGACTCAAGCAAGACAGACAGACAGAATAACATTATTTCGACTGCCAGCATGATTAGGCCGGCAACATTCGTCGTTCAGCAGGGCCACTTTTTGGCGAGGGTCCCTGCCGTCCGCCGAGTGTACCAGGTCTTCTTGGACTTGGGGGTTTGGGTAACGCAGGGCGGCCTCCCGGCGCTCCTCACTGGAGATGGTAAGGAAGATAGAATAGGATCAGTGCCTGGATGGTGGAAGGCCACCACAAGCCCATGTGATGTGGGATGGCGATGCAGGAGGGGAAGAACAATACGGACATGCGTCTATGTAGATTTCAGGAAACATCTCAGACATGATGACATGATGGGGAAGGAGCGAGTCTAGAGCTGGCGATAGATCACCGGCAAGGATCGGGATAGGGGTGGGTGAGGATGTGGAAAAGCGGCCTGCTCCAAACGGTAATGGGCGAGGACGTCCCGGGATGTGTGCAGCCTGTCCCGAAGCCTCGTTATAACGAAGTTGAAGGGGATCCACAATTACTTCGTTGTATCCATTATTTTGTTGTATGAATTAGAACAGTTCACGGCTATCTATGCTCAGTTGGGTGCACAACTCTAAGCATGCAAAGATGGAAACCGCCTCGCGGCCCACTGTACCGCTACGCGACCACGCATGCGATGGAGCTTAAATAGAAGACAAAATGGAAAAAAAATATGTGACGCTGCTAGTCTCGGACGGCGCTAGCAAAAGACTTCCTCTTCAGTGGTGGCCACTGCGTTCATGCAGTTTTTAACGTCATCATGGTCGCCGAAGAAACGGTGACGAGGGTCAACCGCCTCGAGGGCCGGCGACGACGGTGACGGTGGCACGTTGAACGTCTGTGCATGGGAGACCACGGCGTCTTCGTCGTTGCTTGCGTTGGTTGTCCAGTGTAAAATAAAAACAACGCACGGACGATTAGTATACTCCTTACTTGCGAAATTTGTGCGCAGCGCGAACTGCACTATTCTCGGCCACGGCGCATATCTTGTGCATCAGGAAGTGATCGCGTGATCAGCGAACACACGGCGGTGCGCGCTACCCCGCCGTTATCGGGCAGCACGTCGCCGAGGAGCAGCGGTTGCAGTTGTCACCTCAAGGGATCAGCCACTCACCAGTCTCCCAATAAAGACCGGTTCAATCCAGGAAGCGGAAGGAGTGGCGATCGCCTTGGCCATAACAAACACCACCGCGATTACGATAAGAACCGATTGTCAAGCGGCATGCAGACGCTACGCGCCTGGTGAAGTTTCTTCAACAGCACTGCTCCTCGTGAGCAAAACCCTTCCCTCTCGCACGGTCAGAATCGTGTGGACCCCTGCCCACTCCAATCTCCCTGGCAACGACACAGCCCATGCATTGACCCGTGCTCTCACCAACCGGGCCCCAGAAAAGGAGCACAGACCAACGTCGATTGAGACCTTCCGGGAAATAACCCAATATTATAGATTAAGCAGAAGGACCTTTCCCCCTCCTCCCCCCCAACGCAGTTTGTTCAAAATTCAGGAAAACAGATTAGACGAATTCAAACAAACACGTTCCAAAATCCAGTGCGACTAAATCATCTATTCACTACACAATACTCTCCGGAGTGTGCGTTTTGGGGCAAATCAGGCACACTCTATCACATCGTCTGGCAGTGCGACCGGAACCCCGACCTTCCCCCCATTTCAAACCCTTCCTGTAAGCAGTGGGAGAGCATGTTGTCCAGCTCGAGCCTTGACGACCAGATGATCTTGGTTGACCGAGCGGACAGAGCCAGGACAGCCCATGGACTTCCGGACTAGGAAGCCACCCCACAATTTATTTTTGCTCATTAAAGTTTCTTCCTCCTTCTCCTCCTCGCCGGCGAGCGTGTTGTTGCAAACCGCGTTTGAACCTACCGCGCAAATTTCAGGTGGTTCGAATGAGCCTCGCAAGGAGGAGTAGCGTGGGGCGGGGGTGGCAGTGAGAGAAATGATTCAGCGCATAAATCTGGGCTAGTTGGTGATCGCTCGTCCCGTGTCACTGTTATTTCTTCTGTCCCCGCCTATTGCGCTTTTTACCATGTCGAGAGAGATGAAGCCACAGCCCCGCGTGCCGTCCTCCCCCTGACACCTTCGACACACGCCCCGAGGAGCGTCTCGTGCGTGCTCAACGTGCTGCCATCCCCTCACCTTTTCGCCACACTTTCCTCCGCCGTTTTCTTTCTGCCTTCGCTCGCTCGGTTACGACGCCGTCACCATCGGCGCCACGAAACCACAGTAGCGGCCGCCAAAGGTCTTGAGCACTAACAGCATCGTCGGTCGGCTCCTTCGTACCACGTCGGCATCGGCGTTGAGGTAAACCACCTTGCCCCGTTTCTCATTGCCGTCACGTGACCCGTCCGAAAGCTCACGCCCTGCATTTCCACATAAATGTAGGTTTTGCGGAAGTTCAACCTGTAATCGATATTATATTGTAAACGGAGATAATTGGTAGGACAGGATTTATGAAAAAAAAACTATTTAGCGGAAAAAACTCACACTCAAGACGAGCGGCATAAGAATGCTACGCATTAGTAGACAATTCTCTGAATTTTTGCAGATTTCTTTTTGCGGCATTAAACAATTCTTTTCAAATATATGGCATGAGACTGTTGCAAAAAAATGCCTGTAGAAACCAACAGAAACCTCCGAAATGCCCTCTGAAATTGCTGAAGAAAAAATTGACCGGCGATTACGATACTCACTAATGCGATATTTGGGGCACAGCAGCAGTGCGCTGGGGCAGCACTCAATGGTGGGTTCTCTTGACGGCAGTGATGATGAGCCTCTGCGTCGGCGAAGTGCGTCTGAGGAAGGGATTGCGAAGTGCGTTTTAAGCGAACGCACATCATAGTCACGCGCACGCCCCCCTCACTTTTTTGCCAAGTGTCGCGCCGTCGAGCGCCTCGTGCGGGCACAGCATACTCCCCACTCCCTACCCCCACCGCACACTTCAGAGAGCGCTGGCTCGCGCCGCCATGGTGACCCACCCTCCCCTCCCAATCTCGCGACCCTTTCCTCCTTTGCTTTCTTTATACGTTCGCTTTTTCTTTCACTCGTAGGCCCATCACCATTCCCTCGGTTACGCCGACAACCGGCTCAGCCCAGAGAACACCGCCAAATTGGGCTGCGGACTGAAAAAACTCCCTGAAGACCCAGGATACTGAAAAATAGTCTGCCAGAAAATCAATTATCTGTGTTCCTTGCTTTAATACAAAACACTTTCATTTGGAGCCGAAGGAAGTGATAATATAGAGCTTTCATCAATGCAATTCAATACTCTAACTGAACGGTCTGACGCACGGTCACAAAAAATGACGTGACTGAGCGTTATTAAAAGCTCAGCATAAACATGCCTCTGGACGCGTGTCGGTCAAGTCTCAGTGGACGGCCACTTATTGCTGTATAGAGCAGTCTTTCCTACCACATGTTTAGCGTCGTTCGCATGTCAATGGTGATCTCCGTTGGCATTTTTGGTAACCATAGGTTGTGTAGCAAGAAAAATTATTTTCATAGTTAACAGGCATTTTCAGTTAGTAAAGGATGTTGTATTCTTATTATGGGTGGAGCGCCTTAGTTTAGCTTTATTCCTACCTTCCCTCCGTTCGCCGAATATGTTGACTGCAGTTTCAAGCATATGAATTATTTGCAGTGACGGGCTAGGCCAGTTAATTTTGCGCCCATGAAAATTCCTCGAAGAACCTTTAGATAGGCATTATGCGCTGATGTTTTGCGCATGGGCAAATACGTCAAAATACATACAGTGACTCGAGGCGTCATTTATCGAATGCGACGGACCGCACATACCACAGCCTCCGTTCTGCGAATTCGATGAACTCGATCGTCAGTACCGTGACTAATGACCCTAATGTATCAAAAGCCACGCTTAAAAAAGTCCAGGTTACCCGAGGGCAGAAATAAGAACATTCCAGAGTGGCACAAGTTATCCCTGCCGGTGCTTACTGGCAGTAACGGCGCACGGTCACTCGATGTCCCCCTTTGGTTCGTCCTGCCGAATGCTTCTCTCCGCCTCTGGGAGCGACAGTTCATTTCACTCCGCCGCGTCGCCTGTGGCACTCGCTACAGGCGACGCGGTAGCGGCTCGGTAACGAAAGCAGATTCGTCCTAAGGTTCTTTATCAGATAGGTTTGGTCAATCGAGAGGAATGATGGGCCATTTCTCCGAAGCAGACATGGTACACCATGCTGCAGTGTGTTATTATCGGCCTTACTCGAAACAAGGTGGTGTGTCTATCGTGGTTGTCCTTGACAATACGAATAATGAGAAACCTCGCCCCTTCGGCAATTTTCAGCAACCTGAACGTCAGGTTACGGAGACGGTTACCTTTCAAGTTTCTGGTAAAAAAGTGCCCTACGCGGTTTACGTAAGCCGTGGAAAATCCCCGTGCACGGCCACGCAAAGGAGCCTGTAGGCTATTTTAGTGGTACCACCCGTTCTAGGTCCGCAGCCAATAGCAACAGATCCACAAATTCTGTCAACAGGATGATCGTCATTACTCTTTGCTGTATTGAAATTTCGCACGTAATGAGGCTGCCGTATATCTCTTTTTTAGCGTGTTTCGACAAGGCAGCTTCAACGGTTTTATTCCCCGCACATGATGGTAACCTTTACAAGACGTCGCCTTTCACAACACACATTCCGAAGCGTGGGCTCCTCCAATAAAAGTTAATAATCTGTTTTATGACAAATTTCGCATTCCTACCTCCTCCCTGCACGGCTTCCGAAAGGATCTCTAGAGCTTGCACAGCATGGTTGTCCTCATATTGCATAACTATTTCTCTATATCCATCGCAGGTTCGGTAAAGTTCCTGCAGGCGCTAGTTTAGTCTCTGCACTTTCACTTTAAGGTGGCGTGTGTATCTGTTTCTCTTCGCAATATATCCAAAAAGGCCAAGTGTCGTCTGGTACTCCTCAGTTTTTATTCCACTTTCCAAACGTTCCTAAACATCAGCATGCTATTCCGTAGATATGTTTTCCAGCGGCTGGTATTTAGTGTCTACGTGTTCATCATCATCATCATCATCAACAACAACAACAACAACAGCCTATCTACGCCCACTGCAGGGCAAAGGCCTCTCCCATTATTCTCCAATTACCCCGGTCCGTGCCAACTGTGACCAATTTATCCCCGCAAACTTTTTGATCTCATCTACCCATCTAGCTTTCTGCCCCCCCTGCAACGCTTGCCATCTCTAGGGATCCACTCTGTTACCCTTAATGACCAGCGGTTATCTTGCCTTCGCATTACATGCCCTGCTCACGTCCATTTCTTTTTCTTAATCTCTACTAATATGTCCTTAAAGAAACATTCCAAGACAATTCCTCTGACGGTGGAAAATGCCTCAGTTGACTCCCATCTTCTCCACCTATGGGAGGCTCGCCGCGGCCTCGTTCGTAGATGGAGAGGCAGAAAAATAATAGATCCCTGAAACGTCGAATTGCTGCCCTGACCCAAGAAGCTGCTATCTACGCGCACACCCTTCACAAACAAAACTGGGCTACCTTTTGCGACCAGCTCCAAGGAACACTCAGCAGTAAACGCACGTGGCACCTCCTCCGTAGTCTTCTTGGCTCGAAACCTGCCAAAGCTGCCACCCACAATCACGTCCGCCGTCTTCTTAACAACTATCCCCATTCGAATGATCACCTACTAAAAGAGCTCAAGACCACCCTTTTTGGTACCGACAGCAATACCTCTTCTTTCTGCCACGCTGATTACACTGGCGCTCCAAATCCTGCCGTTGACGCTCCCTTTACGCTGCAAGAACTCGACCAAGCTATCTCTTATCTCACTAAAAATACCACTCCTGGCCACGACCGTATAACTAACAAAACTATCCGTAACTCGGGCAATACCCCTCTAACTGCTTTACTAGATTTCTTCAACAACCATTGGACAAACGGCACCCTCCCTCCGCAATGGCGGCACGCAGATATATCACTAATTCCTAAGCCCAACAAGCCAATCCAGCTCTCCAACCTTCGCCCCATCTCCCTCACCTCCTGTCTCGGTAAACTCTTTGAACGCATGGTTCACACCTACCTAACTACTTACCTTGAAGACAACGACCTATTCCCTCACACCATGTTCGGCTTTCGCTCACACCTCTCAACTCAAGATGTTCTCCTACAGATCGAAGAGCAAGTCATCGATCACCTCAGCAAAATTCATCCCAGTGCCATCTTAGCCCTCGACGTAAAGGGCGCTTTTGATAACGTCACCCATCAGGCCATCTTAGAAGGACTTCGAGAAACCAGTGCGGTGCGTGTACATACAACTACGTGCGGGCTTTTCTAACCGACCGAACTGCCACCCTTGGCATTGGACCACTTCGATCTGACACATTTCGCACTCCTCCCAAGGGAACCCCACAAGGATCAGTTATATCACCCCTCCTCTTCAACATCGCTCTCCTCAAGCTCCCACCTCTCCTTCAAACCATTCCTGGCCTCCACTATGCCCTATACGCTGATAATTTAACTGTTTGGACGACCACCGGATCTCCTGGCACACAACAAGATACCCTACAACAAGCAATCGACACCATTCTCGCTTATCTCCGCCCTCAAGGCCTTACGTGTGCCCCCAGCAAATCAGCCGTCCTAATCCTCCGCTCCCGAACTCGTGGGCGATGTCCAGTTCCCACACCCGATCCTGCTCCAACAATCAGTTCCACACCCATTCCTAAAGTACACGCCCTTCGTATACTCGGAGTCCAATTCCATCAAGATGGCTCTGGCGCTGCAGTTCTTCCCCACCTTCAAGCCACTGTCACCCAACTTACCCATCTCATCAAGCGCATCACAAACCAACGTTAGGGCCTCAAAGAAGACGATACAATACGACTAATTCAAGCACTTTTAATTAGTCGCATCACATATTCCACCCCATACATCGCCCTCGAACCCAGAGAACGGGAGAAAGTCGATACACTAATTCGAAAAGCTTTCAAAATTGGACTTGGCCTCCCAGCTCAAACCTCTACCTGTCGTTTCTTCCAACTCGGAATCCACAACACCCTTGAAGAACTCCTGGAAGCTCAATGCAACAGCCAACTCACCAGACTCCTCCTTACCAGCACCGGCCGACACGTTCCTCCAGGTTCTCGGATTCCCGACCCCACCTGCTTCACAAGCCCTTCAGCGCATTCCATCTTCAATCCGGTCCCACATTACTGTATCCAAAATTACTAACAATATGCACCCAGAATTCAACCAAGGTAGAAGGCTCTCCCGGGTTAAGCATCTGCGTTCACAATTCCACTTTCACCCCGATACTCGCTACACCGACGCCGCCCTCTACCCCACACGCCAGGCTCATGCTCTGGCGGTTGTAAACTCAGAAGGCACACTTCTCACCTCCCTCACAACTCTCTCGACATCAACCACCACTGCCGAAGAAATTGCCATAGCCATCGCCGCTACAACTGGCTCCGAATACCTTGCAATAATAACAGATTCCCAGCAAGCCTGCCGTAATATTCAACGTGGGACGCATCTCACTTCCTGCATTACGCATACTCGCATCAATCAATCCCCTCCCCGACCTGTACATCGTCTGGACCCCTGGCCACTCGTCCCTCAAGGGAAATGAGGCGGCTCACGCCGCTGCCCGCGCCCTTCCACAACCGGGCATTTCCCTCAGGAACAGAACCTGCGGTCCAGCCTCCTCCAACTCCCGCCTGTTCTATCACGCTACCACGACATCCTGCACCATTATCGCAACCTTCGCCTCACTTTGCCTCAACCTCACCCTCAACTAACCAAGGAGGAAGCAGTCATCTGGCGTCGATTACAAACAAACACATATTACAACGCACCCATCCTCCACGCTATCTCCCCTACCCAATACACCCTCACCTGCCAATTCTGCCCCTCTCTTAATACTACCTACCACATGGTGTGGGCCTGTCAAAACACCCCATCGCTTACCCCCAATCCCAGACCTTCCCCAGACCAGTGGAGGGCCTGCTGACCAGCTCCCGTCACGCTGACCAGATCTTTCTGGTCACCCGTGCCAGGGCTGCAGCCAAGGCCCAAGGGTACCTGGACTGAGGTGAACCCACCCCACCGAGTGACGGCTCAACCACCACCGTCTGCTCTAATAAATGTTTCTTCTCTCTCTCTCTCCCTCTCTCTCTGTCCTTAACACGTGTTTGTTCCCTGACCCACTCCGCTCTCTTCTTGTCCCTTAATGTCTTCTTGTCCCTACGTATTCATTCTACGACAAGTCTAGACGAAGATGTTTAGCTCTTCTCTCACAAAGGCTGGTTCCCCTTGAATTCTCGCTTGCGTGAATGCGTTACGTGGTACACAAGGCATTGTTTCTCGTTCCTTGGAACAAGACGGCAACATGTAGGTTGGTATAGGACGGAAACTGAGTCGCCACGGGTAAGCGCGCAGCAACTTGCGTAATCGTATGCGGTGAAGTGACGCGAACACACAACGGTGGCTGCCACTGGCTGCCCTTGTCACTCCCTCTTCGGGAAATGTTCGGCAGCCAAATATTCCGGTGGTTTTCTGTTAACAGCAGCTCAGAACAGTTCCGGGTTTCGCGAGGCATTTGACTTACAGGTTGGCACGTAACAATCCTTAGACATCGCGTGCAGGATAATTCATTCACGGCCTGGTAAACCTTACAGCAGTCACGAAAAAAAATCGAGGTTGCAGGTTGACCACGCCACGGCAGAGTAAAAGTCTCACCGCGGAGAAAAAAATTCCGGGGCATCTCCACTAACGTGAAACCTGGGGAGGGGCGAATCATGCAGTGTATAAGTGTATTCTTGGCGCCTTAGCGTTTTTGCCCACGGAGATGAAGCCTTCGGGGGTAGAGGTACACAGCTTTTCTGTAAAAGTCTCGAGTCTTTGAAACACGAAGGGTTCTAGCACGAGGCGTTAGAAAACGAATGTCCCGGTGTGTTCTTTGTTTTTTGCAGACGGAGATGAAACGTTCTCTCGCAAAACGTTGGAAAACGAATATCGCGGTGGTTTCTTTTAGTAGGCGTTACTTTCTAGCTCGAGGCGTTCGAAAACGGTGTCCCGGTGTTTTGGTACCCTGACTACATGAAACGACACGAGATGCGGATAGCTGGAGCACTTAAGGGGCTTCGCCCCTAAGAGTCCACCTTCTCACGAGGCGGTGCAAGGAGGTGCAAGGCAGTTTCTTCTCAGATAAGCAGCATCCCCCCTCTTGCCGTGCCAGTGGCTCACTTGTCCTTTCAGGCGAATAATTCTTTTGTTCGCGAGACAAATCGGCAGGCCGTACAACAAGGGCGGAAAAAGGGGGCAGATCGAGTGGCCGTGAACAAGGAGGCATGCCTCCGGATCATCATGGACGTGTCATCGTCCGGGTTAGACCGGATCGGTGTCTGGTTTGGTTACCATAGCCAACCACCGCTCAGGGGTGTCAATTTTATGGTACCATGGTCGAGAGGGCAATAGCGTAATCGCGGAAGAAGTGGCCGGTAGCACTTTCTAGGGAGCGCGCAATGATTTAATTGTGAGGGTTGGTGGAGATGCGCTTGAAATATTGAATAATCACGTGTCAACAATTCTGACTGTCCCAAGTGATTTTTAACAAGAAGCATAACGGAGCAAATAATTATCGAGTAATCTGGGGCAGGTGTATTCTATTTGGCAAGCACACCTCCCCTGGGATCGCTTTTAAAGCAAAGCTCTCTAGCTCTACCAGCTACGGTTTTTCGTGGCGTGCGGGATAACAAACTCCCAACGAATCGGAGGCGATGGCGGTGGGAGGGAGGAGGGGCGCAGGGTTTCACTCACGTAGAACACTAGAGATGGCGCGGAGAATTTACCCAGCGTTCCCCGCGCGGAACTGCCCGCTCGTATGCGGTGGCATCGGCGGTACGGCTTTGTCGTCTGCTTTAGCGATGGCTGCTTTGGTGCACCTTCACGTCCATTGCGCGGTGCCTTCGCACGGCTTAACGTCTTTCGACAGCACCTCCAGGGTAACCCGCACCCGACGGAATTAGGTGGTCGTACGGCAAACATACGTTAAGGATTGGTTGGCAGGGCGAGAAAACAAAATGTAGAGACCACATACAGACATCTGGCCGCTAAATAAAAGGTACTTCTTGTGCACTGCTTGCCACGAATGGGACTCTGTTTACTGAATTGGTGATTACCCATTCAGTTGCGTTTTAACAGGTATTAAAAAAGGTGAAAGCAGCAACTAGTTCTGATCAAAAGCGACTATAAAAGTTCCCTCAGCTTTCTCGCAATTCTCAAACTTTCTAAACTAACTAGTTTAGATCGGTATACATGGGAATCACTAAGCTCACATGCCGAATTATTTTGGTGTCTGCACTTTTGTCGCGCGGTGGTGTAGCCCCAAGCTAACACATCAGAATGGCTATGTTCCGCTGTCTCACCCTTCGAAAGACGCTCGTCTCCGCTTTCTGTCTCCAGGCTCACGGCCGAGCTACAGCTTCGGCGTCCGCCGTTCTAGCCCGGCTGTGGCCGACGATTCTGCCGCGTTCGGGAGCCGCCCCTGCGAATTTCACGTAACGGCTGGCGGAATCTCTGGTTTCACTCTTTGTAGATCCAGGTGTCTGAATTCAAGTGACGCCGCATGGGCAAGTGTTGTGGGTGTCGTTCCAAGCTTTACTTTAAAACCACCTTCACAGCGTGGATTGGGCCATTTTTTTTCTCTCCCCGTTTGGAACTCGCACTATGTTATTGTTCGGTCTTCCGCGCTCTGCGCAGCTCCGCCGTTGTGCTTCTTGCGCAGGCGGGCGCTTCTTTCCTGCGCAGTGATTAGTGCAAGATTGAACTTGTTGACTGACCGAAATGATTGAACTAATTAGCTGTTTAAAAACGTTTTGTCCTTCATACCTAAACACGAGTATGTGGCATTCAGTCGGCATGTAGCACTCGGCTAGGCTTCAGTATACGCGACAGATTTCTTGTAGTTTACCCTCCTAGTGCTTCCGCACTAGAATACTACGAAGAGAATTGTAAGGAAGTATAGAATAAGAAACCCTGTGTGATATGTAGAAGGAAATTGTGCAGCTTGCACTAGGGGTGTAAGACTGGACAAACAGCAGATCTGGGGGGTATATCTGATTTCTCCACACACTGACAGCGTATCCCCGGAGAGAAGGAGCTGCCGGACCACAGCAGCGCAAAGCTGTTTTGGGCGGCAATGTAAAGTCAAGACCATTAAATACGTACAGTGTTTCATTCAGTAGCAATCGTCGTCGTCCCTTTCTTCGTCGTCTTCCGATGGCACAGCCGTGCAGGGCAATTCCTCTTATAGTGCGTCGTCGCCTTGGTAGATGTAGTAGTAGTAGAAAACATTCATTCAGCTCCAATAAAATGACGGCGCCCTCTCAGACGTCGGACGGGGTGGCTCCCTGGTTTCGGGACCCATATGCGGCCAGCAGCTCCTGGCCCCTGGCCGCCAGCGCGAGCTGGATCGGCAGGGCGGAACTGGACCGTAAGGTCTCCCATCGCTCATGGGGTGGGGTAGTGGAGGGTGGAGGGGAGGGGGGGGGTATAGGGGACTTGTGTGAAGTGCACTCCGTCAGGATGTGTGCGAAAGTGCCTATGTTATTTGTGCAAAATGGACGTGTGTCCTCTTCGGTTTCTGGATACAATTCATTCATCAGGACAGGGTGTTTAAGTGAACCCGCCTGAATTCGCCGGATGGTCGTTTGTTGTTCCCTACTCAGGGTGCGGTGCGGCTCGCGAAGGGTGCGCCGATCATCCCTGTACTCGGAGGTAATCTCTTTATACGTGAGCACCGGGTTGGTGGTGTCGGTGTGCTGCCCTGCCCGGAGGGTCATCGCTCGGGCATGATGATCGGCTATGACGTTGCCGGCTACCTCTGTGTGGGCAGGCACCCATACGAGCTCTACGGCTCGCTCCGGTGCTCCGTTCTTTTTAATATCGCGGCTGCCTCTGAGGAGATCACCCCTTTCCTGTAGCCGCCGTAAGCTCTTTTGGAGTCGTTGACCACCACCCTGGCGCCCGGTTGGACGAGCGCCAAGGCTATGGCCACTTTCTCTGCTGTCAATGGCTCTCTGGTGTTGACTGCAGCGCTGTTTATCAACCGTTCCCCGTCGGTTACCACCGCCGCTGCTTTGCTGCTGCCCTTGACGAGGGACGCATCCACGTATAGGTCTCCCTCCATCCGCTGCATTTTGGAATTAATCGCCTGAGCTCCGGCTTCTCTCCTGCCATCATTTTTCCCCGGCGTCATGTTCCGGGGTAAGGACTTGGTGGTGATTGTCGTCATCCATTCAGTTGGGATGGACCTCTTGATTGTTGCTCTCTCCTTGCGCCACCCTATCTTATCCAGCACAGCGCGTCCATGATTTGTCTGGCTCAAGCGGAGTCGCTGGTTAGACAGGTGGGCTTCTATGAGTTCGTCGACTGTGTTGTGTGCCCCCATGGCTTGAAGGCGCTGGGTCGACGAATAGATTCATAGGCCGAGGGCTTGCTTAGTGGCCTTTCTGATGATGGTATCGAGTGTTTCTTTTGCGTCTTGTTTAGATTGAAATACGGAGCTGAATATGTTATCCTGGATGTAATGAATGCCTGCACCAGTCTGAAGGCGTCGTCTTCCTTCAGTCCTCTGTTTCTAGTTGAAACCCTTCTCAGCATGGCTAGGATCTTCTCCGCGCTGGTTTTGATCTTGTCGACGGCGGCGTGTGCTTTGCCATTGTCTTGTATTAGGAGACCCAGGATTCTACGTGTCCGTTGGCTTGACTTTGGTGCCGTCAATTTGGATGCGGATGTCTGGTAGGGGCTGCTTGCGGGGCTTTCCTGATTGGATTACGAGGAGTTCCGACTTCTGCGGCGCGCAACTGAGTCCACAGGTCTTCGCGTACTCATGCACTGTAAGTGCTGCTGCCTGAAGTGTCTCCTGCATCCAGCCGTAGGTACTCGCTCGCTCCGTCCATATAGTAATATCGTCCGCGTAAAACGCGTGTCCGATTCCTTCTATATGGTCTAGCAAACGTGGCAGTGGCAATAAGGCCAGATTGAACAGGAGCGGTGAAACACTGCTCCCTGTGGGGTGCCCCGCTCCCCCGATTCAATGGGCTCCGATTTCTCTTCACCCACTGAGATTCGTGCCTCGCGGGTGGACAGAAAGTCTCTGACATATCCAAAAGTGCGCTTTCCGCACCGCTTCTCATTGAGGTTAGTGAGTATACTCGCATGAGTAACATTGTCGAATGCCCCTTTGAGGTCTAGCGCGAGGATTGCCCTGGGGCTGTTTCGCGTCTCTTTTGATTACTAGCTCTTGAAGCTGAAGCATGACGTCCTGTGTTGATAGATGCTTGCGGAACCCAAACATCGTCTTTGGGAATTGGTCGGTGACCTCAAGGTGTTTCTGAAGGCGACGTAGAACCATACACCCCATCACCTTGCCAACAAAGGAGGTCAGCGATATTGGCCTCATGTTTTCGATCGCGGGGGCGTTGCCCGGTTTACAAATGAATCGCACCTCAGCCTCTTTCCACTCTGGCGGCAGTTCTGAGGTTTCCCAAGCCTTATTTATATATTCGAGCAGGCATTGTGCCGTCCTACCGCTCATAATGGCGAGCAACCTGTAGGTGATGGCGTCTCTCCCCGGTGCGCTTATCTTGTTACTCTCGTCAATCCGTTATTTTCGCTGCGGTGTGGCGCCCTCTTGAGGTAGCGACGGAAAGCAGATCGGAGGTCAAGGTTAGCGTGGTGCGTCGTGGTTGTCGCCTTCGGCGTGAGCGCGTTGTTTTTCTACGCTCGAAGACAAGGTAGCTTTCCGTCTCACCTAGTCGCTTTTTTGAAATCTTATACTTCCCCTGACGACGGCAACCGCATGCATCAGCATGCAATCGCCAGGGCAACAATTCATTCCTGGAGGCTTTCTTGCCGTTACCAACGGCTGGACGGACTTGGCCCGGTCGACTACCCATAATACCATAGTTACACGGGCGCAGTTCACCACGGTTAAGCGAACCGCGGCTTGGCAAAACCGCAGTTTGCTGCGTTACACGGCAGATGAAACTGCGGTTACCCCGCTAACCATGGTTAACGCAAACTGAGCTTGTCCACCTCAGTTCAGTCACGCTAACCACAGTTCCCGCAACCGCAGTGCTCAAAATCGCACACGTCAGTTCAGACGCAAGTGGCGGCGCATAAGCGGAGGCGAAAAAAAAAATCACCTGGCGTTCGGAGGAGACGAAGGTTCTCAAATAGCGGGCACCCCAACGCTGCCCCCCAGAGGCGCTGGCGTTCTTTGCGTTGCTCTCGCAAGCAGCGCGACTGCCGTCAGCAGCGGCTCGTTTCCCGATCCACCCGATCAACTAAGACAAAAGCCGTGCTAAATTTGTAAATTCCGTGCGTCGTCCGCCAAAAAAAATGGATAAACCAGGCAATCATGAAGCGTTTTCTGCACTCGGGAAACGATCGGCGCGCACGTCCGCCGTGCCTGTGAACACGCCGGTTCGCCTGCCCGCACGGAACTGCAAGCGGCTCGAACCGGCCCAGACCGCGGCAGCAACAGCTTATCGCCGCTCTTCGAAATAAATCTGATCGCGGAAAAGGACTTCCACATGCGAGAAAGTTGATGTTAGTGCGGCGAAAAATTGTGCTATGGATTGTAATTCGCAGTTGTAGAGATAGCGGCGGTCAAATATCCACCGCGATGCTAAGCCTAAAGTTCCCAACAAAGTTCCGAGTAGACCTCAGAAAACCAATCCGGTTGCGAGCAGTTGGGGAAGCCCTCTCCTCGCCGCGCGCGAGTGTGTTGCGTTTGGGTCTGAAGCGACTGCTTTAACGATATTTCGGTTTGTCTACACTGCTTCTCTTTTGTTTTTTCTCGTTTAGTTAAAAATGCGGTAATTTATTTTTGTTACGCTCACAACCAAGTGACCGCGGTCACCACAATCTGAATTTCGTGTATAAACACACAAACCGCAGTTGTGATAACCGCGGGTAAACTTTCGTAACCACGGTTAAACTTAACTGCGGTTACTTCCGCTTCCCATTTTCAGACTGGCGTCTCACAGCCCTAATCCAGGCTTCTCGGCGTTGCCTGTCGCGCGTAGCTGATGGGAAGCGAAAAAAACGCTCCTTCTTGTCACCCTTGGCCCGAGAGGTGCACTTGTACGCAGCACACGAAAGCGGCATTGCATTCAAACGACACAAAAGTGGCTAGATATTTGCAGTTCACGTTGCCGACGATGCATGGGCCTCAGCCGAGTATCGGTGGACGCTGCAGACGGATGGTGCAGTGGCCCTCCAAACAGTTTTTCGCGTTCACCGCTAGGGCTTCGCGCATGCGCAGTGGTGTCTTGAAAAAGGCGGATTGCTGTCCACAACCTCAGAGACGGTGAACGGCCTGTCCAAGTCTTCATTGCTGGGTCCTGTGTATTCTCGCGGGGTCGGGTGTTGCCCTCGCTCCGGTTGAAGATAGTGGTCTTCTAGGGCCTTCATAAGCCGGTCGCCGTCTCCGTCGTACGTGTTTAGAACCTTCGTCAGCAACCGGTTATTTGCTGTCTTGCTGCTTGCGGGGTCTATGAGGTGTCTCAGCAGTTTCCATGTCTTGCCCACGGACAACTGGCCCTGAAGACCGTCGCATACCCGCAGCCAGTCTTCTTTGCTGAGTTTGGCCACGTATTCCGAAATTTCGTTGTTAAGCTCGGCTATGCGACGCGCGAGCTTCCTGTTGCGCCTTTGCCTCTTCCAGCGCTTCGTGAGCGAATGCCGGGCCGCCCACATGTGAGCGAGTCTGCTGTCGACGAAAGGTACCTTCGTTGTAGTTGCAATTTGGTTGGTTGGTTGGTTGGATCCTTAAAAGTCATGGCGCGTACCAACGCGGGGGATTGGCCAAGAAGCTGCCTGTAATGATTAGGCTGTGACCCGGTTTATTTTAGAGAGAGAGGGAGAAAAAAAAGTGAAGTACGAAAAAATACTGAGAGAAAGAAAAGCAAATCTTTGGATAGAACAGGATAGTCAGGAAAAAAAATTGCGAATGAAGATATAGCTGTCTAGCAGAGCATCCGGCCTGTCACCGCAACAAAGGAGTGAAAGGCGATCACAACATCTCTGTGGCAATATCCTAGGACGGAAGCACCCAGGGAAAGAATAACGGTTAAAGATAAAGGGAGATTCAGCCGATTAAACGTGTATTCAAGGTGCGTGCGTCGCATCGAGGAAAAGCTGCGGCAAGTTAAAAGAAAGTGTTCTATAGTTTCGGGGGCCTTGCAGAAAGGGCTTTGTGTAGATAAAAATTAAAGGGGGGAGAGAATTTTGTGAGCCACCTCACATTTACGAGATTGAATTTAGGCTTCCATAAGTGAGAGAGGTGAATATAGTCAGCTGAACGAAGGGCATTGATTAATTTGTAAAACTTGAAGGCGCCTGATCCCCCCAAAAGAAAACTGTCAATGGGCAATTCACGACGGCAGGACCCCAAGAGCCAAATTGGCTAATTGGGGTTCATTGGATTCTGACCAGGGCATCGATCTCACATTAAGGAACGAATGAACGGAATGGCCGGAGAAGGAAAGAATCTTTATCATTTGTAGCGGTGCACACGGAGAGAGAATCCGAAAGGATAACCACCCCCCACCTGTAGTTTATTCATGAAGAGAAAACAGTTTGTTTTACGAAAGATTAGGTGTTTCATAGTACCCTATGCGCTTCCCCGGAAGCAAATGATGCTTTATTCACTGAGAAATAAGAATTTAGCCAAATTATAAATCTCCCGCTTCCATAAGTACGAGCCGGAGAGATACTTAGGTGAATATAGCACCCACACGCGGGTCAAACAGGAACCGGGCGGCCATTTTAAATACTAGCATGCACCCGAGCCCTACGATCGCCTGATCTGGGCATCGCCGAAGCTTGGGCTTGCATTTAACAACCTCACACCACTTGAACGATGCTTCTTGCACGAGCGGCAATTACGCGGATGCAAAACTCCGCGATAGCCACAACAGACGAACGAGCCGTCGGCACCGCTGGCGCCTGAACGAATACAGATTGGTCGTATGTGCGTATTTTTATTACGGTTAATAATAGTTCAATTTCAGTAGCATCGCTTAAGTTGGCCGGTGTCGTGTAGAAGCCGTTCGCGCGAGCTCTCTGCTTCGACAGAAAGATACGAGCGTCAATGCGCGGTGTTGCATTTTTTCCCCCAAGGCAAGCGCTTTGACGGCGATTTGACGACGGCAGGACCCCAGGAGTGAGCAAGAGCCAAACTTCCTCGGAAATGAACGAGCACACTCTACTTCCTTTAGCTCTCTTTCTCCTCCGTTTGCAAAGTTCACAAAACGTAGCCACTGCTTCACCAGTTCATGGGCAGCACATGATCTCCTCAGATTATCCCTGCGAGTTGTGTACTACACCAGGGACATTGTAAAGTACCACAAACTAAGTTTTCAGTGGTTGTAAACGGAGCTCCTCTCACGAACCGTTCCGCTGCGACGGTAATCTCGTCGCTGCTTGGAACCTTTGCTGGTTGGCGAATGAACTGTGAAGGGAATGACGGTTCGTTGGCCCCGCCTCGAGATTCGTCTGCGCGAGGGACGGCGAGATGTCGAGTTCGGCTCGGTAGTTTTATTGGCGTCATTTGTTAGTTTACTCCAGCGGTGCATAAAAGGAACAGTATGTTTAACGGGCATATAGCTCACTAGAGAGCCCTGCCTATTGCGTTTGCTTTTGCCGGCTCCGAAATTCTCGTGGACATCATAGGTTCTGTTGCGGGAAAATCTGGTGGGTCGCATGGTCACCTTTTTTCCTAATTATGTAGCGCGAAGTTTGTGTTAAAGTTGTGTCTATGGTTCTAACGAGGCTGTGAACCAAACTTGTGTTTTCTTTATGGCTCCTTTAAGGGCTAAGATTATCGCCAATAATTCTGCCTGAAAAATCGGGGTATAGTCTGGCAGCCTGATTGAGAAGGACCAATCTAGAGACTGAGAATATATTCCTACCCCAGCCTTCTCATCACTTTGCGAGGCATCTGTGGCAATGACGACATGAGTATGAAGAGTAGCCAAATGATCTTCAAGTAAATTATTGAGTAATCGGGCCGGCAATAATTTCGCATGCGGGGGAAAAATGTTGTCCAAGGCTTATGTCGACAGGCGACAAATTATCAGAATAGGGCTGGAGTAGAAAAAGATCTGTATGAAGAGGCTGCAGCCATGCCTGTACGCAATCCAATTGAGGACGCTGAAATCGGGGCCACGTAAATCCTCGAAAAAGGTCAGGCCTCAAGAGGAAAATGGGTTGAGCCTCGTACAATGGAGATTCAAACAGTTTTAGAAATGTTACAACGGTTAGCAATTTAAATCGATACAGAAGTGAAGGCAACCGTGCCTCAAGGTACAATTTTTCGGGTGAATTTTGTCGAGGATCTTCTTCTTCTCGGCCCATATCTTGTACCAGGTATCTTGCGGTCTCCCCTTCGTCCGCGCCTTTGCCGACTTGTGTGTATGCACGCGTCTTATCCCAGTCCGTTATGCGAGCTGCTCCCAGCTTGGCCCTGAAGTCTGGGCCCCGTATGGGGAGTGATGATGGTGAGGTCAGAGCCCAAGTCCTAGTCCTCACACTTCCGCGAGATATCCAGCATTCCGCTGAGCCAGGACAGATCTGGTGTTGTATCTCTGGAGACGCTGTTGCCTCTTCTTCTGGGTACTGAGGGTTCGTTGATTAGAGAAACGTCCAAGTCTTCCATAGTCTTGACCAAAGCCTTTCCCCTTTTGGATTGAACATTTGTATCCCCATAAGGTGTGCGGCGCGTTGAAATCGCCCAAAATCAGGAGTGGCCTGTTCCCGGCCAATTTCTTCGCGTCCATCACAACTCGATCGAATTCCATAGATTCTTTGCGATGGTCTGCAGCAGACGCTCATGACGAAAATATTGCTTTTACTGCCAATTTCCTTTGCGTGCCTTTCCACCAGCGTGTGCTCACACCTTGCTTGTGCAGTAAGGTGTTGAGTAGCTGCTATGTGATTCTCCACTAGGATCGCCGTACCCATTTTGGTTGGGTCGGTGCATGTAACGTTTCCCGAATTTTTGGAATGGCCGGCCTAGTTTCAACCTGATTTTGTAAAGTGCCAATTCCATGTCTTTTATATCTAATTACCCTGCAGTTCCATTGAACAATGGTCGTGAGCTCTTTGCGGCCCATTTTCTTAGAACTTCTATTGTTGCTTGGGGTCATTGTCCTCGTTGGCGGGTGTCTCTATGTCACCGCTTCCTTAATTGGGTGCGCTGTCAGAAGATATGGGGAGTCGACTCAAGCGAGCAAACAACCCCACCGAATCTACAGGGCACAGGTGAAGAAGGGGGTGGCCGTCTGATGTGCGGCTTTCGCCGACCAGAGCGGTAAGGATGAGTCAGAGCCTTGAAAGAAAACAACACAAAGACTTATATTTGGACAGGCAAAACACTGTACAAGCACGAGGACATGTAAGGTAAGCGAGAGGTAACTTAGAATGAATACAAATGCAAGAAACAGTTCAAAATTAGACAAAATGATACAATCAGGAGCGTTAACAAATAGATATTACGAAGTAGTGTAGTTAGCTGAAAAGAAAACGAACAGTTCGATGCATATGAGAGACAGAGTCCCACAATATTCACTGACCGGGCCGGACGATGCACCGCTGTCGGTGGCGATTCGGCTACCTGTAAAGCGTGGCTTCGTCGTAGGCCAGGCCGTCCGAGACGACCCCGGAGATTCGAGACCCGGGAGTACGTTGCAGTCCTCCAGGGCGCGGGTCGCCGATGGTGTGGTGCACAAACTGGCAGAAGCCGTTGTCACATCACGACGTCCAAACGTCGCTAACTTGCTTCGGCGCGGATTCCCTTTTTATAACTGCGCCGGCACGGACAGAGATGGCACAACACACAACACCCCAGCCGCCGTCGAGCGCACAACTTCCCTCTTTCTCCCTTCTGGAATCATTGGCAAAGCTACGCTCGCCCACTCGAAAGAACTCGAAGCTTCAGTGAAAGCTGAGCGGCGGAGCTTTTATTTTGGTATTTTCTTGCCGGCGAGCCGGCGAGTGGTCACGTTACCGCCTTTCGTTCAGAGAGTTCCAGTGTTTTCTCGGGGCGAATAGAACCGAACTGAATGAATCGGGCGACTGTAACAAGAATTAGGCGCTGTACCATAATATTAAAAAGCTATACCACGGCCGCTCCATGGGAACTAGGTCTAGTTCCCATCGAGCGGCCGTGGCTATACCGTACTTTTGGACGTTGTACGCTCGAGTTTGTGACACTCTAAGTGTCCCTTCTCTTTGAGATGGCCTCCTTGGTCTCTACTCATTCGTTCCTTCTTTAACGATGGGGATTTCATTCTGATCTCGATGGCCGCCACTCGTGCCGCATACTTCTCGTGTTTAGTCTCCAGCGTGTTAAGTCGATCTTCCATGCGTTTCAGCGCCACTCGTTTTGCCATACGTTAGTTGCTTCTGTTCCTCAACGGCTTGCTGCGAAGCCGTTTCGCTAGTCTGAGCCTCTTCAGCCTCCACGGCTTCCTGCTTCTGCGGTGCCTGTGTTTTGCTAGGAGTCGGAGGGGGTGACCTCCTACAGGGCATAAAATCAATAAAAAATTACACCATCTTCCCGTAGGGGAACCCTGAGTAGTATGCGAAGCAGGCATGGGGGTCTAAGGCCCCTGTAAGGGACCTTAATGGGGTCAATTCAAGTGCCCATTAGTTTTCAGTTCATCGTTTCCGTGAGGTTGAGGTACGTAGATACCGTTATATTTACCGTTTGGTTTCCATGGTAACTACCACACTTTTCACTTACCAGAACTACGAAATGGGAAATTGCGTTGAGCCCATGGCTGTTTCGCATACTGCTCAGGGTTCCCCTACGGGAAGATGGTGTAATTTTATTGGAGGGGGTGGGGGGTTTTAGAGTGGAGAGGCATTAAAGAGAGAGAGAGAGAGAGAAAGAGAGACGTTGCACGAGGTATGCGTTTGTCTTTATTTAAGCATTATCATCATCATGTTCAACGTAGGTGACGTCGAGCTGTGATTGGCGTTCCGCTTTTATTATGACCGCCTTATGGTCTGTGAAATGTAAAGTCAAGGGCTGTTGTAGTGGATGAACCCTAAAGTTGCTGAAGATGAGGTCGATGCACGTTCCCCGGATGGTTGTGGGCTGCTTGTAATCACGGCCCGCCGAGACTCGCCTACCCACGCCGCTGCCGATGACGATGAAACGTCGAAGGCGCGTGAAGCGCGTGCCGGCCAAGGAAGCTACCGGCAACACTGTCGCTCCAGGAGCCATAGAAGGGACGAGGCGTTCAGCAAGCCGAGCATGCGCAGTGGGGGTGTGGACGGCGCAAAAACAAGGGCAACGACAAGGGAGGCAGATAGCCCCAACCATAAGATGCTTTCGCATCTAATAATAAAAAAAGTTGACGGAATAGATTTTCTTGGAGGTGTGGTGCGGTTAATGCGTCCATGCTACACCTGGGCTGTGAAGCGCGCTGTAGTGGGCTACCGATTAATTTTGACCCCCTGAGGCTCATTAACGAGCACCGAAGTGGCGCCACATTGGCGTTTTCACTTTCCGCCTACATCTTAAGAGCAATTACCACGGCCGGGATAGAACCCGGGTCCTGTGGCTCAACATACGAGGCCTTAGTCACTGCGCCACCCTGGCGGGTAGGAAATAAATAATAGCTTGAACTGAAACAACATACCCTGTAAATAAAAGGATAACAAGCAAACAAAAGAATAGGCCGCTACAAAATACAAATCGCAACACTGAGCGAGCAAAATAATAGAAAACCTACTGTGTCAAATTTCTATTTTGCTTTTCCTTTCCCTCAAGGTATAAATGTCGCGGGTAACCTCACGAGCCCGTACCGTCTTATTTTTTTGCTACATCAGCTCATCCTATAGTAAAATATTCGTTTCCTCACGTTTAAAACAAAATGCAACACACCCTATAGCAACATATTTGATTCCTTCCGTTTAAAAAAAACGCACTGAAGGGGGATTTACGAAGCAATTTAAAACACATTTTCTGTCGAAATGTGTTAAGAATTGTGCTCAGCGCAACTTTAAAGTTCATAATAAAATCAACTGGTTGTTACCAAACGCGGACAGTTGTAGCGACTGGTAATATTGCCATCTGGGGCCCTTATAAATTTTCCGGGAATTCGCCATCTTTTTCCGCAGGCGAAGCATGAGCAATCAGTCACGTGTGCAGGTGCAGCTCTGACGACCTTCAGGGTATTTTAATACTTAGCTGGCAAAAATCACAGCCAAGCTATCAGATATGGCGCAGAAAACATATGGAAATGCTTGGTACGTATTTTAGAAGTTATTACCCGAGCTTAGGCGGGCAACAGAAACACATTTCTGAAGGTCGCATCACCACCACTAGACGAGGAAGTCACGTTGGTCCAAAAGTGAGCGAAAGGCGTGTGTTAAGCTAAAGAACATCACATAATCATTTTTGCCGTATCTTTTTGTTTCTTTCAATCGCTTTTAGTAACGTTGTTGAGCCTCTTCTTCAATTCAATTTTTATTGCGTTATCAGCTTCCCTGCGGTCACTGCGGCCACTTTATCATCTGCTGCTATGTTACAATATTATGGCATGACCACAGAAAACAACGGCCCTGACCGCCGGTTGTATCATTTGGAAAGGAACAGTGGAAACGCCTAGGCGTAATAAACGGCAAAGCATACTGGTGCCGCCGATGCACTCGTTCGTCAAGCTCAAAATCAATCAGCGCAGTAATAAATAAAATAGTCAGTTTTCTTCGTTATTTATCTCTTGAATTCGATCATGTAACCCACTAGCCTAGTAGGAGGTGTGTGGAGAAATTAATACGTCGGGTTCTTTGTAATGAAGAGGCTTGTATTGCAGACTTGTGTGGCTGTTACGCCATACAAATAACTGCTATGTTATTGCTTAACGTTAAAACAAAATACGGACGTTATTTTAGAGCTCCATTATCGACGACTTTTATACAGTCAAAACTATTATTTTTTTCGCTAGAAATCTTTTTAAAACGCGCCTCGTGCGAAACTGCGCCTGTTGTAAATTCACGGGGATTTCGTGGCGCCAAAGGTGGGTGAAGTCTTTCGCCCTATTTCACGGCGACGGCGGCTGCCCTTCGCAAGCTGTTAGGCCACATCGCGTCACTTTTAGGCAATCTGAAGTTACCAATATATGACATATACGTTCCCTCCAACTGTTTATATTACGTGGGGGGGAAAATCCGACTGCCACCTGCTCGTGGTCCCCCCCGCCAGCTGGCTGGGCGAAGGCGGTTTCGGCTGCCTAGCTTTGGTCAGTTGCCAACGGCAGCGGTGGGTGGGTGCCAGGTCCCACCCGGGGATGCAAAACCCCAAGGGAGTGGCAGCGACTCCCTGGAACTGTATGGGCCAGTTCCTTGCCCCAGAGCCGATGCTGGACGCGGAGGCAGGCCCGGACAGCCTGGGTGGCTACCGAGGTTGGCTCTGGGAACTTGGCTGAAAAGCGGTGAAAAAGGATCCCTTATTAAGGGTCCGCCGCAGTCACCCCACGCGGGCACGACTGCTCGCTGCCGACACGAAGGTTCCTGGACAACAGGATCCAGGGCCTTCGATAGGTGCTCATGATGGCCAATGTCTCTGGCCTTTAGTAGCGACCAGTCTAGGAGGCGCGCACTTGCTAGGACCGAGGAAAGAGGGATTGGCTCACTTCTTAGGGAAGCTTCTCGTCCTCAGTATCGGGAGTAGGGCTGGTCGTACTCTATAAGGATTACTCCTTCCACCTGATGACTGCTGCCCGTATGGGGAGGGTTCCCTGGTGGGTGAGTGGTTGGCATAGGAGCACATTAAGAGGTCCACCGAAACCCTATAAGTCACATAGGCCTTCCTATGGAGATAGGTGATTCAGGTGCACATAGGGATCGACGGATGCGTACAGGGTACAGTTTACCCCGTCTGTCGGACAGTTAGCTTTACCAGTATCCGAAACCGTTGAGACGAGGGGGATTAGTACCTATGTAGGCTGGGCAGGTGTCTCTTGAGTACTCGGGGGACCTGGTGGGTGTTAGCCGGGGGGCTGGTTGTGAAAGGGGTCCAGAGATTAGGTGTCGTCACTCCGTCGCAGGTTCTTCCTGTTCTTCACTGTCGGAGCTCAGATGGTTGGAACCTATAGTGGGGTCCGCTGAATTCCAATTGGAACCGTCTGACGCCCATCCTGAGTTTTCAGGCCTATTTTAGGAGTCAGACATCTAAGGATTAGAACAAAAACCTCGCTGTCCCCATTCCCACCCACTTTCCCATAACCCATTCCTTATTACCACCATCCGCATCCCTCATCCCAACCTTTCCTGCTACCGTCCCAGGGGAGATCAGGGGAGTCTCCCCGGGCCCGCTCTCCTGGCTGTGGTGTCGCTGTGTAGCATTTTAAGTGCAATGCACTTCTTAAGCGACCCTGAACCTGCGTCCACCGGCGATGTCCGCGCATCGCGCGCACGCTGGGATGGGCCGCGCGCAGCCTGGCCGCTGACATGGCACATACCCACGTGGGGGATTGGCCAAGAATCGGGCGTGAGCAGGGCTAATGCACCTGCTTAAAGGAGTACTGACACGAAATTTCAAAGCTGAGATCCGCTCTAGCAATCAAGTACAACGACAACACAAATAGGTGTCTGTGAATAAATGCATCTTTCTTTTTTTGTAGTTGTGTGTGTGTGTGATCTCTCTTTCGCGAACATTACCGAACCGCGCAAATTCAACTCGTGCATTCGCACTTTCACATTCTTCCCCTCGGGGAAATGCGGGGAATTTTTTTCCCTTTTATTTTCCACTTCGGTGGGTTTTTCCTTCTCTTCAAAACTCTAGTTGACCTCGGTCCAGTTTGTTTATTTTTAATTGGCGTCACCCGTGATACGTATGTGGTACGGGTTGGGCTTTTATTTTATATTATAGCCCTTTAGCTTTATGTTTATATTACGTCACGTCTTCTCAGCTAATCTGAAAGAGTTCGTGGCCTACAAGCCATATTGTTGTTGCATAGAAAAAAAAAAAACAGGCCTTGATTGCCATACCTGTTGGGTTTCGTCTATTTGTTCAATGCCGGTAAAAAAATTAAGCACCTTCAGAAGCGGGACAAAAAGGTAAACTTTAGAGCTGGCGCCAGTAAACGTCGTGGAACGACAAAATTATAAAACCACACCTAGCCCCTTCGTCAGCCGAAAGCACGTGACAAAAATGAAAGCCAGTCCGACAAAGCTTCCGGGAAATTCCCGGAGAACTCACGGAGCCGAGAATAGGGCTCCTGACTACAAATAATGGAACCACCACACAGAGGGGTAAATTTCATTCAAGTCGATGTGCAAAAATTTCAGAATGTGTACCACTAAAATTACGAGCTTCAGGAGAATCTCTACCTTTGTGTACTAAGTAGAGGAACCAATGGGGAAGAATGTTGCGAACAGAATTGTGATATTGAACGATACTTTTCGATGCGCCATGTAGAAACAGAGGCACCTGGAAAGCGTACGTCTTCGCTCATATTTCTCCCTCGTTTGTGAAAAATAAAGGACCTCGATAAAAATCTGTCCGCATCATTAGCTCCCTTTCTGACAGCGGAAAAAGTTGCAACTAACCGCATCAGGCTAGGCCAAATAGGAGGCACGCTATGGCTTCTCAAAGTCTCATTGTATTCTCTACGGGACGACGGCACTGTTGAAGCCGCTTAAGCAGCCTTGTAACGTCTCGGGTTAAAAACATAAGGTGTGCCCCTACGCAGCGAAAAAGAGCCGTTTGTTAACTATCGCATGTCTCAAATTGTTGCCCTCAGGACAGAGCCCTCATAGACTTCCTTGGTAAGAGCTAAACAGGGCTGTCCCGCAGCATATTAAATGTATTAAGTGCAGAGCACTTTAGCTAGGCGCTCGCCTTATCGTCGTAGCTCGCTCGCTGGACCCAAGTATAGCCACACGGCAGTACGTCGTAGCGGCTGTCGTCGCGGCGTAACCAAGAGGCTTCGAAATCCAAGCGGTTTATATAGTCATTAGCCTTCGAAACTCGTCAACCGCTGGCGCTTGTCACACATTTGAGGCAAAATAATCGTAATTAACTGGGAGAGCCCGCGTTGATTTAGTTAGGAGCGCTCGTTGGGTTGCTTTTTACGATAGTAAGCGAAAAAATGTGGCAGTGCAACGCCGGCACGTGCGGGAGGCAAACAAGCACAAATAGAACAGAACTCTTGCTGGCGCAGTTTCAGGAAACAGGCACCCGATCACTGCGAAGGCATGAAAGTTGAATTGAATTGGGAGGTAGCAGTGAGCAGATAACGACGCTACAGCCCATTATGGCGGATTACTGCTCTGCACTTCCGACAGCTTTCACATGGAGTGGAACTGCTTTAAACGTTTTTGTAATATGTGCTTCTGGCTTCACCATGCGTGGCATTAAGCCACCAAAGTTTACGGATAGCTACCAACAGGCTCTTGTTCAATATAGCACAGGGCCGATCTCCTTTAGGCTATTACTTGCTTGCCGTTAAAGAATGCGTTTCGGCTGCTGATAAGGCCGTTAACTTGTGCTATGCGTCTTTTGCTGCTCACAAACGCTGTCCAGCCGACGAAGTTCAGAAATTAACACGCTTGCGGTCAGGAGGAATCCAAAAAGGGCACCGAGGAACTGAAGCTGTAGCACTAGCAACAAGTACTCGGCCAGTGCTACGAACATGTTACGAATTCAAGGGATGTAAAGATCAAGCTGGCGAACACCGTTTATTTTAAATGTCAACAAACTGAAATAACCAATGACTTCAGAAATAAATCAGCAATAAAGTCTAGACAAGGACTACATTCAGGCGTCAGCAGGGGTATCAGAGAGTTGAAGAAAACACTTGCTTGGAATAAGTTCTCATAGAAATAAGTTGAGCTGTTTTTCAATGAGAGCTTCCGCTGGTGGCGCAGCCGGTGGGGAGGTTATCATAAGTATCGATTGTATTTTTTTCTATGGCACTCAAATGTAGAAATCTTCAGAACTGCGTATTATGAGTTGACGAGAAATCAGTCCGCTCCCTATAGTATACCAGCTTGTCCCGGGCTCTCCAAATCAATTATTTTCTCCTTTCTGTACCGTAAAGAGGCCACTTGAAGGAATTTTTGAGCTCTAAGGTGAGTGTAATTTCATTTGCACGCAAGATACATTATCACAAGATTTTCAATTTCATGTAAATTTTGTTGAGTGAATCGTCGTCTAAATGCGTTTAGATTATAGTATTCTTCTTTTCCAACTCTGTTAGCAACTGGAATACGCTAGAGGTTCGCATGTTCTCCGATACAAATTTCTTACGGCAATTAAGACAGGCTTTTCAGTAGATTAAATCACTGCCGCTTTTATCATATTGTATTCCCAGTGCATTCTGAACTTTCTTTGGTTCCTCATGTTTGTTTTATTGGTTATACATAAATATTGGTTTCGTTGTTGTCCTGCAGTTTGTAGGTTTTGCGGTTGGCAGTTTTTATGGTTTATTTTCCCTTGATAGCTGTTATTTATGATTACTGTTTGGGGTAGAACTTGCCGCTTTTATTTTTCCTACCTTAACCCCCTATAACAATGTTTAATGAGTGATGTAGGTCCGTGTAATAAATAAACAAGCAAAAATATGAATTGTCACATTTTGTATGTTTCAGAGGATTAACGGTTAGTTCACTTGGACTTCTAAAACGAACGCCGTTAGGTGGCGAGTAAAATTGGGTCAACTTTGGTCCACCAAATTTTCTAATTATTTATCACCTTCTTTATGCAGTAGAACATAACGTTTAAAGAGCTGCTTATACGACTATCAACGGAACGCAATGCATGTAGTGCAAAAATGAAATCTCCGAATACGTAATGTGGAAAATCAAGGACCCTTTCAAAACGATGTACTATGGCCATTTAATACCTGTGGAGCGCTTAGTAATTGCACAAGACCAGTGCTGTGTCTTTCACTGTTGCTTCGGACATTTGGCCTACCGCAAGGTTCACAGCACCGTGGAAACAATGCCTCATCTGGTTTCTGAATGTTTCCCTATATCCTTGAGTGGCCACATGAGAATAGGGGAGGGAAATTTCACTGGGGCAATCAAACGCCAACTGTGACAGTTTCTCGCTACCGAAGCGCACGATGCGGAGCATGGTAGGTGCACGAAGTCCCTACGGGTACGGTGCCTTGGGTACCGTAGATAATGAGTTTGGCCTTCCAGTGGCAGCCGCATGACTATCCTCTAGCCTCCTCTTCTTTCTCCGCACCCTTTCACCACCAGAAATGAAATTTGCGCACTTATGGCCGATTTATTCGCCGCCGCTGCTTCAACTAAACGCTGCCACTATGTTATCAATGCTCGGAGCAGTCTAGGGCCAGTGCGCGCGCGGAAACTTTTAAATAGAAGTAAGTTCTTTTGGTGTATAGACAATTTGAATAACCATGCTTTTTCTCTATACAGGACCGCATTACTACAATTGCAAGATTCGCAATACGACGTAGAGACGGCTGTACAGTATTCCTGTCCTCGTCTTCCTGGCGGTTCTTAGCCGACGATCTTATCCGCATTGTGGCGTATAGAGGTTATACTACGATCGTTTATTAATACATACACCAACTGATCGAGCACTGAACGTCCACCATCGATACTCCTTCTGCAAAAGCACTCCTTTAGGTACGCTGTAGAGACTCGCTTCATCTTTTATACGGTGTAGGGGTGTTGCTTAGCGAACAAGAACACAATTACCCCTAAAAGGAAATAAAGAACAGAAATAAAAAGGTATATTGAACATTTAGCAGATTAAAACCAAAACTATATACCACAATGCAAAATACGGAGAGGGAATTGGAGGATTGGAAAAAACTTTTTATTGGCCGGCCGGTTAAATTACACTAAGACTTAAGCGGCAGTCGCCCTCGCCTCGGCCGCCAGGCGAAGCCTCGCTTCCCTGTCATCGGGCATCGGGCACTCGAAGTACGAGGACCCGCTGGACGCCTGATAGGTCTTGGTCTTCGAATCCTCGCCTCTCAAGCGGGGGAGTTTCCTGTCTGGAACTTCCGGAAGTTGAGAAAAGCAGATCTCGAGGGGTCGCGGTAGGTCGACAAACCTGCACGTATCGTCTGGGTGCGTCTTCGGTACATCTTGTACCTTAAACGGGCTCAATCGTGACTCTGGAGGTGCTTACACACTGCTTCTTTCTCAGCCCTGCAGGGCGGGGAGCGTCGTCCTGCGATGAGTGGTTATTTCCCGTAGCCTTCGTTCTGTCTCTCGTGCTGTGCCACGGCGTTCCCCGCTTTTCCCGGCGGGCCTGTGTTCGCGCACCCGGGATGTGCGGTTTCGTTGTGGTCACACTAGCGACCTCTCCTGCGTGTGCCGGGAACCCTTGATTTTCTTCTTTTCCACGATTGTTGGCGCTCCTCTCAACTTTCTCCGCAGTCGGGAGACCACCCGTGCGGAAGTTCCTGACCGCTTTCTTGAGCGCTGACGGTGGTGCACCCTTTAAGGGCCAGTGACGGCCACTTCCTCAGCTTCTTCTGGTTTGTCGCTTTCGTACTGGCAGCCGTCCTGACGTTGCCTTCGGCGTCAAGACGGCGACCGCTCCCGTTCTCGTACTCGGCTGCGTCTATAGCGGGCTCCCGCGTCTCCGGCGTGTAGTTCCGCAGTGCCTTGGCCCTCGCTTTTCGTCTGCCCTCGTGTAGTCTGGGAATGTGCGCGGGAGGTCCACCCGGATATGCCCCTGACCTAGTCCGGGATCGGGCATGTTGTATGTTGCGTGGTATAGAAGCCCCAGCTTTTCGAATTCTCCTTAGTCTTAGTTGTTGCCAGCCTCTCCAGCTGCGCCGTTCTCTGACCAAGTTCTTCTAGGGTGTTGTGGATGCCTAGGCTGAGCAGTCTCCGGTGCTTGTACGGGTACCATGGCCGCCTTGTATGCCTTTCGGATGGTGCTCACTTATTCTTCTCGCCATTCTTCCACCTGTGGAACGCCACGACGTGATGTGGCTCATTACGAAGAGTGCAAGTCTTGTAGGTTCTCCTCCCGTTGCCCCCTCTTTTTGTTTCACTTGATTAGTTGATTGGCCGCCTTGCCGACGACCCGTGCCACCGTACTTCCGTTGTTTCCGCGGTCGTTGAAATGCCCAGGACATGTCTTACCCTGGGGATCGCTGCGCCGTCTTTGGTGTAGAACGCGATTTCTTCTCGTTCCCTTCTCTCGGCGCGCGGGCCTTCCTTGGGGCTGTACACAAAGCTCGGAATGGTCGGTGACATTGAAATAGTAGTTGATTTTAAAATATGTAAACAAAGAATGAAAGATAGCCCTGCGAATAATTCGGCATGAATGCGCATGCCAACCTCTGGGAAAGATCAATATGGAAGTGGTATCAAACACTGCTAATACAGGAAAGCAGACATGATTGTGTTATACCAAGATTAGCGGTGCTGTCAGGACGACCTCCAAATGGAGGCATTTCTCCAGTTGTCCGCTCATGCTAAGGAGATTTTGTTTTCACGTGACTGCCCGCACTTGTGGGCAAATGCGATCGCGAATTGAATGCAGATGTTTGCGAAAATTCAGCACACACTGACAGTTCTAATGCAACATGCACAATCAGTGGCGACGGCTCTTTGCAGTTTTCATTCCTCAATTATTTCACCTGCCTCGTGATCTCTACTTGGAAAAGTATACTCCACTCTCTTTCCTAATATAAAAATAAAAAGGAGCTCACTAAACTCATCACGCTATTATTTTTAGAAACCCGAACTAGCCCCGTATGCTTTCGTCATCGTTGAAGAATGCTGACTTTAATTTCATTCCTTGAATCAGCCTCTTAGTCCACCCTAAAAAGAAAGTGAACTCCTGCACGGACAATTCTTCTATTCTAGGCAACGCTAGACTGATTAGTGGAAAATTCGTATTATTTCGCCCTCCTCTTTCTCATGGACCCTATGTTTCGTTGATAGCATTCAAGGAACGCGGCAACGCACACGGCATTTTATTTCTCTCTTTTCGCATTTATAGCCAATCGGATGAGGGCACTGGACAGGGTGTCGAACCGGAACCGGAACCGAACCAAAACCGGAACCGAACCCGAATTTTGCCCGGAACCGGAACTGAACCGGAACCGTATTTTTTACGCCATTTTGGAACTGAACCCGAACCGGAACGAATCGAAGGAACCGTTCCGAACCGGTTCCGGGGCCTCAAAAATATGATTTCTAGTTTTCCATTTCGGTACCCTACCTTGCGTCTGAAGATATTTTGCCACTCGCCAGACAGCACCATGATCTTGATATTTTGCATAGTCTGCAGTTCCCACGGCCCATCATGTTCTCTACTAACTAATGCCCTCAATTTAATGTAAAGTTGTCCGTATATACTATCAGTTTGCGTTAGGTACTGCCCATCTCTCCCAATTATCTTTTACATTTAGTATAACCTAAGTTAGAACGCATATTCCGAGGCAACATATCATGGAATATTCTTCATGGTTTCTATCTGCATGGTGTTTAAAATCGTGTAAAGTTTTCAATGTGTTGTTAATTCGCATGCATCCCTGTCCGCTTGTGAAGGCCTTCAGGGACACCATCAACAATAAATCCATATCTTCCACTTATTTTAGTTTGAATGGGCAGTTATATATACAAACAGCACTGAGACACAAACACTCGTAGTTCTCAAAGTTAACGTCACTTTTTCTTGTATACAGTGCCGTTGTGTCCTTTGGTTACTGCTCTAAGAGAACATGAGATATAAAAAATGGGGGATCCTAATTTCCACTTTTAAAGTATATTTGATAGCATTTTCATGTTATCTTGAATCTGCTCAACCTTAAACTTAAGAGGCGGATGGATTAAAGTCGATTAATGCGGGTTAGCGGGTAGACTGGGGTGGATTAGTTAGGTGAGTGAATGAGCTAATGTGAATTAGTTGGACTGGTGTGTTGATTAATTTGGATTACAGGAATTAGCGGGTCAGTTAAGGCGGATTAGACGGTCGGACCACACATGATATCTTTGGGGTCCTTGGCATTTGGAAATTTTGCAGCGTTCTCCTTCTGGACCAATCAGGAATTTTGTCAAGCACAAAGTAGCCGCAAAGTTATGTGACGACCACCTGAATGCTATAAAATCTTTCTTTATGCCCGTATTGCGCTGTTATGTTGTTTCTATATTAAATTGACATCTCGCACTAAAGTTAATAACTAATTGCCTAATGCATATTTTATATTCATCAAAGGGTTTTCAAAACGTGTATATATATGAGGGGAGACGGTTGGAAAGAAACTAAACTGAAAGAAAAAAAGGAGGAACGATCAACTGGTTTGATGCAAGAGACGCCCGACAGCATTCTTCAATACCTTCTCTTTCTTTGTGCTACCGTTCTGCAGCCTCCCACAGGTGTAGCATCTCAACCCCGAACACAGCCCCCTTCAAGCTGAGGAAGCGGCGCCAAAACTCTCATAACAGACTCTTAGCAGGCGTGGCCCAACTTTGCCAACGATCGATTGCATGTTACAACACTTCCAATGATCAATCAGAGACCACCAATGAGACAGTCACGATTGTATGGGCACCAGCTCATACTGGCATCCCCGGCAAACAAGATCACCAACCTCGTGGCTCGAGATTTGACCCGCTTAGCCAGCGCTGATGAAGCCGGGCCCGAGTGCATGCATCCTGCAGTCACAGACCAGGAAGTTACTCAGCACTATAGCCTCTTCCGTAGAACGTATTCATCCCCAGCACAAATCGCTACCGATTAACCAGGAAAGATTACTCCGCGCCCTGCGGGCATACACCTTCCCACACACCACCAGACTCCACCTCTTTGACGGGACACAACTCTCTCCATTTCGTCGCTTCTGTGGAGAGCCTGGGAACCTCATACACATAGTAGGCGGCTGCGACAAGTGTACCGTAGATCCACCCAACCTCCACGTTTCCATAGAGATTTGGGAGACAGCCATGGCCAGCTCCGGCCTGGAAGATCAGTTGCTCTTGATGGAAACGGCTGTCGATTCGGCCCCCTCGAATGAGGACGCCTCTCTGAACCTTTGCCTCGATTTAATTAAACTTCATTTTCTCTCTCTCTGTCTCTACAAGTGATCATTACTGCTGCTTGTGACTTCACTTGGCTATCATCTTTCCTAGAGCCCAATCGCTGTCACCGGTCGCTGAAGGGCCACTAGCAAGTTTCTATCTCTGGTGGTTCCCTATCCAATGCCGTCCTATACACGCCGTCCAATGAACCTTTATAGCCGTTCTTTCTTTCTAACAGCTCTGTTAGCAGATAAAAGATGGCAGAAGGAAATTGCTTTAATTGCCACCTTCCACGCTTAGCAGTAGGAAATTAACGCCGACGCCGGACTGTTTTCTACTTCTAGCACTGCTAATGATTTCGTGTTAAAGCTAAAGCGCCGTTGAAACTTGGGGTAGATGAAAAGCGTAGCAGACCAACCGATTTATTTACAATGCGAATTTTTTTGCCTCATTGTGCGAAAATAGGGGTGCGTGCGTGCGAACGTGCGTGCGAACGTGCGTGCGTGCGTGCGTAACATTTGATGGATCCAAAAAAAGATGGCGGGCGCGTAGGCTCTCCTGCCCGCCAAAAAGACCGCCCGCTTGCCAGTAAACTACCTGCCCGCCTGCTTGTCTGCCTGCCTGCCAGGCAGAACATTCTGGTGAGGAGGAGGAAAACGTTTATTTTACATATTTAGAGCAGATGGGCGGCCGCCTTAGTCCAGGTAGCCGCGTGCTGTCGCTGCTCGGGTGGATCAGGCTTTGCTGGTCCTGCAGGTCCGAGCTGGTCGATGCATGATTTGGGGATGAGGTGCGGCCCGTCACGAGCCGCCGGAAGGGGGGGGGGGAG
>JABSTR010002797.1:0-37956 GCA_013339765.2 Haemaphysalis longicornis | reverse complement strand
TCACAAACATGTTTGCGAAACAGAGTACGGCAATCATTAAATAATCAAGGTAATCCGAGTACCGATTGTACGTGCATTGCAGTCGGAACACAGGGCACAAGACACGCGGACAATTGGGGTTGCAAAAGGTATCATGTTTCCTGGTCCACTTTTGGGGCACATAAAGACGAACATGTTGTAGCAGCTCACCACAAGACACTATGCCGTGCATAATTTTAAAGAGGAAGAGAATATCAGCCTTGTTCCGCCTGGAAGTTAAGCATGATAGCGTCAATGAAGAGGGCGATCCAGGGTTATAATTACTACTATCGCCAAAGCGATGGTTGAAGATAGATATGAACTTATTTTGGACCCTTTCTACAAGCTTACGGTTTGTTTTGCTCGTGCTGTTCCAGACAACAGATGCATATTCAAGCTGAGGACGACATATAGTTGTGTAGAGCTTGAGAAGAGAAAGCGGCTCCTTGAACTCCTTGGACACGCGACAGACAACGCCAAGCGATCGAAGAGCTCTTCGAGTAATTACCTGAATATGTGGAGAGAAGCTCAGTTTACTGTCGAAAGTGACGCCTAGGTCATTAACCTCTACCACACGTGGGAGTAATTCACGTTGGCGTTATAGGGAAACAAGATGTTGTCAGTCTTTCTTGTGTATGTCATTACCTTAGTTTTAGATGTATTAATGAGGAGCTTGTTGAATGAGCACCAATGCGAGAAGGACGAGAGTGCTCTGGGAGAGCGGAACAGCTGGCAGAGAGGTGGAAACAGATTTAAATATTTTTACATCATCGGCATATAAAAGAAAATTACAATCATTAAATATTGTCGCGACATAATTTATAAAGATTGAGAAGAGAAATGGCCCGAGAACTGAGCCCTGAGGGACACCACTGGTGACCTCATAGGAAACAGAAGACTGTCCATTTACATGCACGAAACATGACCTATCACATAGATAATTGCATATAAGAGATATCAGGGATGGTTGTATATCAAGCTCAGATAGTTTTTTTGCTAAGAGCTCGTGGCAGACGACATCAAAAGCCTTGCTTAAATCAAAGTAGACTACATCAAGTTGACCTCTCCCTTGCACAGCTTCCGAAGCATGCAGCATGAAGTTGACGAGATTGGTAGTGGTCGATCGGCCCGCGAAAAAACCATGCTGTTCAGGTATTAATGTGGTATTTATACTGAATGTGAGTAGTTTATGCAGTATTGACTCAAACAATTTAGAAGCAGCACATAGAATAGATATCGGTCGGTAGTTCGTGGGGTCCAATTTTGAACCTGTCTTAATACAGGAACAACCCTTGCATTCTTCCATCGAGCGGGGAACTTGCCAGACTTGAGAGAAGTTTGAAATATACACGTCAATACTGGAACTAGGAAATAATAATAATAAAATAATAATAATAATAATCTTATAATAATAATAATAATAATAATAATAATAATAAAATAATAATAATAATAATAATCAATCAATCAATCCATGTTTATTATAGTGCCCAGGAACAGCGGAGGCCTTCGTGCGGAGCACTCAGAGGGGAAAATGCAGCACTGTAGTACATCAACAATTTGCTAATAAACACTCAGTGAGCAAAAAAGAAAGGCCTACAAAAAACGGCAAAGAAGATTAGAAATGAAATAGTGCAATCCAACCGAATTTACACAATCAAGTCGTGCTGGCGCACAGAAAAGGTATAGGACAGCAATGAAATGCATCAACCGCTGGCAAATGAACAGTGAGTCAGCAGTGAGCAAAAAATAAGAAGAAACTACAACTTCAAAGAAGAATAAAAATACCATAGTGTAATTTTAGGCAACATTACACAATCAATAGAAACTGTAATGTCTAGTCAATTGCAAGAAGACATCTTACAATAAGCGTAACTATACGGAAGGGTGAGTGAAAGAAGGAAGTTTTTACAAGATTCGGGAAGTGTACATTTTTAGTTTCAAATGGACGCATGAAGTGAATATGGCAACTTTTAATGATAAAATGGCAGAAAAAGAAACATTCTATGATACTTACAGTCGCAGTATCAGCACAATTCACGAATAACCAGGAACAAGAACAAGCTCGGTGAAGTCAATGCGCACGTCAGGACGATAAGTGAAAAAACCAGCACTGCCAAGATGAACCTAGTGTGTCAGAGCTGACAACCCGGTCAAAACTCCCAAAGAGGACGCTGAAAGATATCGAGCTTCTCGGAGTGAACATTATGCAGATGCTGCATCCTTTGAAGAGCAGAACGTGTGCTGAGAGCTCCAGCTGCTTTAAAAGGGAGGGCGAGCCTTGTAGCTTTTGTGTGAACGCAAAAACTGATTGATTCAAGTAGTTCCGGGCATAAATAATACCATGAAGCAATTGTACATGAAAGAAGGTCTGAGTGGGTCCGCCGGGAACTTAGAGAAACAGTTATAGGGATAGGCTCCGAAGGAAGCGATGCCTAAATATTGATGAAAATTTGGTTTGTACACGCTCTATACGTTGACAGTTGGAACTACAGGTTCCATTCCAAACGACAGAAGCATATCTAGTTGCGGAATACAAAGCGTCTGAATAGTTTTAGAATGAAAAAGGAAACCGGAATTCTCGTGAAAACCTGCATACAGCCCCAAGAGAGCGGATCGCCCGCCTAGTAAGTTGAGTGACATGAGGTGAGAAAGTTAAGGCACTGTCGAAAAGCACGCTGAGGTCTCTGATCTCTTCACTCTAGACACGTAACCGCCGTTAATACTGTAGCAAAATAAAGTGCGGTTCGTTTTTCTGCTATAAGACATGACCTTTGTTTTTGTAGAGTTAAGATTTGATCTATTGTCTGAGCACCACTTAGAAAATGAGGATATATCTGTTCCAGGGCAATGCAGTCATTAATGGACTCAATCCGTCTGAATATTTTAATGTCGTCAGCGTAAAGAAGGAAAGAAGACATCTTAATTGCGGCTGACACATCATTAACAAAAATAGAGAACAAGAGAGGGTCCCAACACGGAACCTTGAGGCACACCGCTTGTTGATCTGTACAGAGCAGACGTCCGCCCGTTAACGCTAATGAAACTGAACCGGGTTATCTAGATAACTACCCAACAATGCCACGAGTGGTATATCAATTCCTACCATTAAAAGCTTTTTAAGTAACAACGTGTAATAATTAATAAGTAATAATATTATAATAATAGTAATAATAGCAATTAAGTAGTAGTAATATAATAATAATAATATAATAATAATAATCAATCAATCAAATCAAATCAATCAATCTTATTTTCGGTGCCCAGGAACAACCCTAGGGTCTTGGTACTGGTACACCATATACAAAGCATACATAAAAACAAACTAAAATCAAGACAACCAACACACAAAACCGTATGCATGAAAGAAACAATAAAGTAAAGATAGTTACAGTAATCTCAGTAAGCAAAACAGCAAAAAAAAAAATAATAAGAAAAGAAAGAACAAGACCCTAGCGTTGCAAGCCATGACACTCGGACAGCGAAATGTTCAAGGCACGTGAAAAACAGGAAATACTCACTGAACATGACAGAGATAAGTTATAGGCATAAAACGAAGGTTTTATAACAAAATGTTCGGAAGTTTCAACTTTGAAAGAAGTTCAGCATTTCAAGCACTGGCACTCAAACGTACAGAAATTCAAGCAACGCAAAACCAGGAAATGTGAAAAACAAACAAACAAGAACATGATTTGCCTAAAATAAATACCGGCACATAAATTTGCAATAACATAAAGGCACTTAAGCTACAACAGTTTTCAAGTCGTTTGAGAACAAAGAAAAATAGCTCTGGAATATATCAAGACGATCAGAATATTCATTATATGCACGTTGTATTCTGCAGATGGACGAGCGTCTTCTACTTAAAGCATCTGTTCTAAAAGTTCGAATGTCGGAAAAGTTTGTTCGGCAAGTGACAATGATAAGTGTAACCAAGTCGTCACACAAAATATCCCCATGAAGAAGTTTATAAAGAAAGATAATATCAGCTCGCATTCGTCGACAACGAAGGGAAGGAAGACTTTTCAGAAAAGGCACACTGCCGTTAGCGTCTTCTTGCACATGATGGAAGCGGTGCTTAAAGATAAAGAGGAACTTAATTTGAACTCTTTCGATACGGTCACTATTCGACTTGCAAGCTCCATTCCAAACAACACAGCCGTATTCGAAAAGAGCTAAGCAGAGAGCCGAATACAACTTTACGAAAGGAAGAGGACCTTTAAACTCTCTAGAATACCTGGCAAACAGCACCCAGACATCGAAGAGAGCGACGGGTAATTTGTGTAACGTCGGAAGAGAAAGTCAGAGAACAATCAAATAGTACTCCCAGTCCAGAATTTCAGGTCACCCTCGGCAATGCAGTGCTTGCAATTTTATAAGAGTATTGCAGCTGTTGAGTTTTTCTACTATAGGAGACAACTTTCGTTTTTGAGGGGTTCAAAATTAGGTCGTTTTTGGTGCACCAACGATGGAATGACGCAATATCCTCAGCCTAATAATAATCAATCAATCAATCAATCAATCAATCAATCAATCAATCAATCAATCAATCAATCAATCATGTTTATTTACGTGCCCAGGAACAGCCAGAGGCCTGAGTGCTGGCGCACGGATAGTACATGAAACAAAATACAAGAAACATATTGGAAGAAACAAACAAGCGACAAGACCACACAAATTGAAGTAGCGAAAATTACAGAAATAAAGCACAGGCGGAGCCTGGGTGACAAGTAAAAAAGAAAAAAGAAGATGCCTTTGTGGCTCAGCTTATTGTAATGAATACACAACAAGCAGAGAACAAAGTTAACAGTAAGACGACAAAACAATGACAAGAGTAGAGACAAATGATAAGACAAGCATGATAAGTAAACAGTTTCAAAAACAGGCAACCATATTGGTTAAACAGAACCACAGAGAACCAAAATTTCAGCAATAAAAAAAAAGAAAAACGAACGACAGAGATATCATAGATGTTTAACAGACTGTGTTCAACAGCGCAGTACGGCAAATTGTAAAGGAGCTTTGAAAGATGTCAAGGCGTTCAGAGAAGCGGTTGTAGCAATTCTGTATTCTGCGCACAGGAGAATGATTGGAGTTGCGCGCAGCGGTCAAGAAAGGGCGATGCGACCTGGTGGGCCTCTGTGGAACACTAAACTCTAAACGTTAAGCAGGTCTGCGCAAGAAAGGTCACCATGAACACTTTTGTGAAGAAATGTAAGGTCTGCACGTATACCTCTGCAGGTCACGAAGGAATGGAAGGAACTATGGGTAAGTCAGAATCAGGACCCGGAATGTGATTGTGATGACGGTGCTTAAATATGGATAAAAACTTCTTCTGCACACGTTCTATTAATTCACTACTAGATTTGGAGATGCCGTTCCAGGCAACAGAAGCATATTCTAACTGGGGGATACATATTGCATTGTATACCATTAGAAATGGAATCTGGAGAAGAGAATTCCTTTGTAATCCGACACACATTTCCAAGACTTCGGAGCGCTCGCCGGGTGATGAGCCTAATATGAGAAGAAAAGAGAGGGTACTGTCGAAAAGAACCCCGAGGTCCCTAATCTCCTCAACCCTTTGCAAAGGAGCTCCCGCTATACTGTAGGAAAACAGTAGACGATGGGTTTTCCGCTGTACGTGACAACCTTTGTTTTAGCTGGATTTAAAATTAGACAGTTTTGCTGCACCAGACCGATAATTCCGACACATCCCTCTGCAAGGCACAGCAGTCCTGAAAACTATTAATGTGCCTAAATAGTTTGACATCATCAGCATAGAGAGAGAAATGAAGATTTTGTTAACACTGTGACACATCATTGACAAAGATAGAAAACAATAGTGGATCCAGCACAGAACCCTGAGGTACACCACTCGTTGCAGTGTAAACACTAGACCTTTTGAAGTTTACATCTACGTAAAAGGACCGGTCAAGGAGATAGTTGGACAACAAGGCAACAAGACTTGCATCAACACCGGACATAGTAAGCTTGTTAATTAATAATTTATGGTTCACTACATCAAACGCCTTACTGAGGTCAAAATAAATAACATCCAACTGGCCGTTTTCACAAACTGCAGCCGAAGGCCTGAGTCATGAAGCTTGCAAGATTTGTAACCGTCGATCGACCCGAGAAAAAGCCGTGCTGATTTGGTATCACAACGTTCTTGACGCAGGCAGCAAGAACGTTGTGAAGAGCTGACTCAAAGAGTTTTGAGGCGACACAAAGGAGTGAGATTGGGCGATAGTTGACTTATCACCAGACTTAAATATTGGAAAAATTCGAGCAATCTTCCATGCACGAGGAAATTTGCCGAAAAGCAAACAGTTATTATAATTGGAAGTTAAGACAGGCACAAAAAATGTTGCCGTAAGCCTTCATGAGGGCTGCTGGAATTCCGTCTGCACCACAGGAAAATGACGGTTTCATCCGTTTAAGGCTATCATTGACAAGTTTTCATCGAACATAAGTGTACTAAAATAGACATAATATTAAAACGATAGGCGTTCGTCGTGACCATCTGGCAGTTGAAAGACAGAATGAAAGTACTGAGCAAAGCTCTTGGCGACATCCTCAACCTGTTCCCCATCGGAATTAAGCAGGCTAATGTGTTCTTTAGACGCCTTAGAACGCCGCGTACATACCTCCAGAAGTCAGCCGGTTTCTGAGACGCAGAAGCCTCTAACGACTCTATATAGAGCTGGTGGTCACGCCGGTAGAGGCTTTTGCAAAGTGAGCGGATACCGGACTAAACTCCGCTTCCCACTTGTCAAGCCCAGAGCGCTTGGCCTTTTTGTGGGCGCTGTCCTTAAGTTTAAGCGAACTTCGAAGTTCTTTAGAGAACCAGTGGGGAAATTTGGAATGAACAGGCTTATAACAAGGGATGTACTTTTCCATGCACTCCTGACAATTTTGGTAAAACGTCGAACCTGTTCGTCAACATCATTGACATCAAAAACACTAGACCATTCAGCAGATGAATAAAAGTGATAGAGCCCAACATAATCTCCACGCTTGAAAGCATATCGCGGGACTGCACAATCGTCAACACCACCATAGCAATGCTGGGCAGCGACAGAGATAGAGACAATAAGAGGGGGGTGAAACTTGTCGGGGTGTACAAGAGATATTTCGGAGGCACACACTTGTACGTTTTTCAAGTTCGAGAAGCACACATCTAGGACATTACCACAGAAGTTTTCTATGTGGCAGAACTGCTGCAAGGAGGTGAATGATTGAAAATCTAATAACATGGTGCATTTCTGCGCTGCATAATGGTTTTTATGCTGAAATGAAAGACTGTTCCAGTGAATACCTGGGGTGTTGAAGTCCCCAAGTATAATTAGCTTATGGTTGGAGTGTGAATTGGAAACATTTTCAATAGATGTGAGCTTTAGATTATATTCAGCAGGTAAAATATCCGGGGTTATATAGAATTGCACCGATGAGCAGCTTCTCGCCCCTCTTGAGGCCTACCTCAAGCCAGACTGATTCCTCAGTCTCGAGGTCTGCACGCCGCACGCATTGCACTGAGCGATCGATGGCAATGAGAACACCGCCACCCTTTTGCTTATAATAATAATAATAATAATAATAATAATCAAATCAATAAAACAACAATAATAATAATAATCAATCAATCAATCAATCAATCAATCAATCATGTTTATTTACGTGCCCAGGAAACAGCCAGAGGCCTGAGTGCTGGCGCACGGTAGTTACATGAAAACAAAATACAAGAAACATATAGCAAGAAACAAAACAAGCGACAAGACACACACAAATTGAAGTAGTTGAAAATGACAGAAATAAAGCGCAGCGGAGCCTGGGTACAGGTAAAAGTAAAAAAAGAAGATGCCTATGTTGCTCTGCCTGTCGTGAAGGCCACACGACAGGCCAGAGCAACACGTTTGACAGTAATACAACAAAAACAACGGCAAGAGTGTAGAACAAATGATAAAGACGAAACAAATGACAGTAAACAGTTTCGAAAATAGGCAACTATCAGTTGGATAGACACAACCGCAGAAAAACCAAATTCTAGAAAATAAAAGAACGGACAGACATATCATAGGTGTTTAACATACTGTATTCAACAGCGCGGTACGGTAAATTGTAAAGGATTTCTGAAAGATGTCAAGGCGTTCAAGAAGCGGTTGTAACAATTCTGTATTCTGCGCACAGGAGAATGATTGGAGTTGCTGCGCAGCGGTCAAGAACGGGCGATGCGACCTGGTGGGCCTTTGTGGTACACTAAACTCTAAACAGTTTAAGCAGGTCTGCGCAAGAAATGGTCACCATGAACAATTTTGTGAAGAAATGTAAGGTCTGCACGCATACGTCTGCAGTTCAAGGAAGGGATGGAAGGGACTATGGCTAAGTCAGAATCAGGATGAAAACTGTGATTGTGATGACGGTGCTTAAATATAGATAAAAACTTCTTCTGCACACGTTCTATTAATTCACTACTAGATTTGGAGATGCCGTTCCAGGCAACAGAAGCATATTCTAACTGTGGTATACATATTGCATTGTATAGCATTAGAAATGGATCTGGAGAAGAGAATTCCTTTGTAATCCGACACACATTTCCAAGGCTTCGGAGTGCTCGCCGGGTGATGAGCCTAATATGAGGAGAAAAAGAGAGGGTACTGTCGAAAAGCACCCCTAGGTCCCTAATCTCCTCAACCCTTTGCAGAGGAGCTCCCTCAATAGTGTAGGGAAAACAGCAGACGGTGGGTTTTCCGGCTGTAGGTGACAACCTTTGTTTTAGTGGGGTTTAAAATTAGGCAGTTTTTCCTGCACCAGACCGATAATTCCGACACATCCCTCTGCAAGGCACAGCAGTCCTGAACACCGCTAATGTGCCTAAATAGTTTGACATCATCAGCATAGAGAAGAAAAGAAGAGTTTGTTAACACTGTTGAAACATCATTGATAAAGACAGAAAACAATAATGGACCCAGCACGGAACCCTGGGGTACACCACTTGTTGCAGGGTAAACACTAGACTTTTTGTAGTTAACATCTACATAAAAGGACCGGTCAAGGAGATAGTTGGACAACAAGGCAACAAGGCTTGCGTCTATACCCGGACTTAGCAAGCTTGTTAATTAATAAACTGATGGTTCACCACATCAAACGCCTTACTGAGGTCAAAATAAATAACGTCCAACTGGCCGTTTTCACAAACTGCAGCCGAAGCCTGTGTCATAAAGCTTGCAAGATTTGTGACCGTCGATCGACCCGATAAAAGCCGTGCTGATTTGGTATCACAACGTTCTTGACACAGGCAGCAAGAACTTTGTGCAGAGCTGACTCAAAGAGTTTTGAGGCGACACAAAGGAGTGAGATCGGGCGATAGTTAGAAACGGCTGACTTATCACCAGACTTAAATATTGGAAAAATTCGAGCGATCTTCCATGCACGAGGAAATTTACCTAAAAGTAAGCAGTTATTATAAATGGAAGTTAAGACAGGCACAAAAATGTTGCCGTAAGCCTTCATGAGGGCTGCTGGAATTCCATCTGCACCACAGGAAAATGATGGTTTCATCCGTTGAAGGCTATCATTGACAATTTTTTCATCGGAACATAAGTGTGTTAAAATTAGAGTTATTAAACGATAGGCGTTCGTCGTTGCCATCTGCAGTTGAAAAGACAGAATGAAAGTACTGAGCAAAACTGGTGGCAACATCCTCACCTCTTCACCATCGGAATTAAGCAGGGCTAACGTGTTCTTAGACGCCTTAGAACGGCCGCGTACTACCTGCAGAATTCAGCCGGTTCTGAGGACCAGCAGCCTCTAACGATTCTATATAGAGCTGGTGGTCACGCCGGTAGAGGATTTTACAAAGTGAGCGATACCGACTAAACTCCGCTTTCCACTTGTCAAGCCCACGAACGCTTGGCCTTTTTGTGGGCGCTGTCATTAAGTTTAAGCGAACTTCGAGTTCTTTAGAAAACCAGTGGGGAAATTTGGAAGGAACAGGCTTATAACAGGTATATACTTTTCCATGCACTTCTGACGATTTCGGTAAAACGTCCGAACCTGTTCGTCAACATCATTGACATCCAAAACACTAGACCATTCAGCAGATGAATAAAAGTGATACAGCCCAGCATAATCTCCACGCTTGAAAGCATATCGCGGGACTGCACATTGTCAACACCGCCAGAGCGATTGCTGGGTCGCGACCGAGACAGAGACAATAAGAGGGGGGTGAAACTTGTCGGGGTGCACAAGGGATATTTCGGAGGCACACACTTGTACGTTTTTCAAGTTTGAGAAGCACACATCTAGAACATTACCACAAGAGTTTTCTATGCGGCAAAACTGCTGCATGGAGGTTGAACGACTTGAAAATCTAATCGGCATGCTGCACTTTCTGCGCTGCATAATGGTTTTTGTGCTCAAAGGAAAGACTGTTCCAGCGAATACCTGGGGGTGTTGAAGTCTCCCAAGTATAATGACTTATGGTTGGAGTGTGCATTTGAGACATTTTCTATGGATGTGAGTGTTCGATAAATTCAGAAGGTAATACATCCGGGGATATATAGAATGCACCGATGAGTAGCCTTCTCGCCCTTCGTGAGGCCTACCTCAAGCCAGACTGATTCATCTAGGTCTCGAGGTCCGCACGCCGCATGCACTGCACTGAATGATCAACGGCAATAATAATAATAATAATAATAATAATAAATAATAACAATTAATAATCAATCAATCAATCAACCTTTATTTTTGGTGCCCAGGAACAACCCTAGGGTCTTGGTACTGGTACACCATATACAAGCATTCATAAAAACAAACTAAAATCAAGCCAACACAACACGAAAACCATATATATGAAAGAAACAATAAGGTAAAAATAGTTACAGAGATCCCAGAATGCAAAACAGCAAAAAAAAAAAAAAAGGAAGCCTAGTGTTAGAAGCCACGACACCCGGCCAGCAAAAACGTTGAAGGCACGTGAAAAATTGAAATACACAAGCAAATACTCAATGAACATGACGGAGATAGATTATACACATAAAACAAAGGTTTTGTAACAAAATGTTAGGAAGTTTCAAAATGGAAAAACGAAGTTCAGCATTACAAGCACTGACACTTAAACCGACAGAAATTCAAGCAACACAAATCAGGAAAAGTGAAAAACAAACAAGCAAGATGATGATTTGCATAAAATAAATATGGAACAGAAATACGGCACATAAATGACATAAAGGCACTTAAGCTACAACAGTTTTCAATTCATTACGAGAACAAAGACAAAGAGCTCTGGAAAATATCAAGACGATCGGAATATTCATTATATGCACATTGTATTCTGCAGATGGACGAGCGTCGTCTACTTAAAGCATCTGTTCTGAAAGTTCGAAATCTTCGGAAAAAGGTTGTTCGGCAAGTTGACATTGATAAGTGCAACCAAGTCATCACACAAAATATCACCATGAAGAAGTTTATAAAGAAAGATAATGTCAGCTCTCATTCGTCGACACCAAAGGGAAGGAATACTTTTGAGACAAGACATGCTGCCGTTTGCGTCTTCTTGTACATGACGGAAACGGTGCCTAAAGATAGAAAGGAACTTATTTGAACCCTTTCGATGCGGTCACTATTGGACTTGCAAGTTCCATTCCAGACAACAGACCCGTATTCAAGAAGAGGTAAGCATAGAGCCGAATACAACTTTAAGAAAGGAAGCGGACCTTTAAACTCTCTAGAATACCTGCAAACAGCACCCAGACAACGAAGAGACCGACGGGTAATTTGTGCAATGTGGGAAGAGAAAGTCAGAGGAGAATCAAAAAGTACTCCCAAGTACCGAATTTCGGTCACCCTCGGCAGTGTGGTGCCTGCAATTTCATATAAGGGTATTGCAGCTGTTGAGTTTTTTCTACTATAGGAGACAACTTTAGTTTTTGAAGGGTTCAAAATAAGGTCGTTTTTGGTGCACCAACGATGGAATGACACAATATCAACCTGAAGAGAATTACAGTCCTGAACACTACGCACTTCTCTAAAGATTTTTATATCATCAGCGTACAACAAAAAAGAAGAATTTTGAATGGCAGAAGCAACATCGTTAATGAAAATGGAAAAAAGAAGGGGACCCAGAACGGAGCCTTGGGGTACACCACTGGTTGCTTTGTACCTAAATGGATGTTTGACCGTTAACACTTACATAGCAATATCGCTCCTTGAGATAACAACGCTATAAGACCCACCAAAGAAGCGTGTACATCTAACAGAGTGAGCTTTCCAAGCAATAACGAGTGGTTGACAACATCAAAGGCTTGCTCATGTCACCAGTAGACCACATCCAGTTGGCTTCTACCAACGATTGCTGGGACAGCCTGCTCCATGAAGCATACAAGGTTCGTGGAAGTTGAACGACCCACGCATAAATCCATGTTGATTAGGAATGAGGACATGTTTAAATGAGAAAGACAAGACCGTAGGAAGAGATAACTCGAAAATGTTAGAGGCAGAAACAAAGCAGCGAGACAGGCCTATAGTTTATAGCATCAGTTTTTAGGCCTGACTTGAAAACAGGGAATACGCGAGAGATTTTCCATGAGCGAGGAAACGTTCCCGACCGGAGACAGTTATTAAATATTGAAGTGAACACAGGAACGAATATATTTGCATATGTTTTTAGGATTGCAGCAGGAACTACCATCTGGCCCACAAGAAAGCGAGGTGCTGAGCCGCTCTGATGCTGGTCCGAATGATGTTCTCGTCCAGTGTAAACAACCGAGTCTCTCGCCCTGGTGACAAGGGGCGCTGCTGTTGTCACTACCACCGCTAATCCCAAAAAGAAGAAAATTGACGAGCAAAAGCAGTCGGCACCTTGACAACCTCATCGCCGTTGGAGTCTAGAAGACGAATAGATCTTTAGTTGTACTAGATCTAGAATGAATGTATTTCCAGAAGGCTCCCGGTGGTGAGTTGCTTAGTTTTCTACCGACGCCAGGTACGAAGTATGATCACGTTTTTGTGCAATATTTTACATAGGGCACGTAGGCGCCGGAATTCCTGAGCAAACTGGTTGCACCAGAAGCGCTTCATCTTCTGTGCGACGACGTTCTTGAGTCTTCTCATCCCGCAATTCAGAGGAAAACCAGTGTGGAAACTTGAACCTCCTCGGTAAATATTGCGGGATTATTCCTTAATAATAATAATAATAATAATAATAATATAATAATCAATCATTTATTTAACGTGCCCAGAGGAACAACCGAGACGTCTTGATGCTGGCGCACAAAAAAAAAGAAACAAAAAAAACTAATAATGACACAATAGAAACAAGATCACTGTTCAGAAGTAACTATCAGAGAACACATGCGCACAGAATATTAGGACGACAGGACAAAAGTAGAATTAACACAGTATGAGAAATAGCTAATGATAATGACGAAAAGTCAGGTAATATCCATACACACATACATACCATACATACATACAACATACATACATACATACAATACATACATACATACATACATACATACACAAATGCGCCAGATAAACTTAAAGAGAAGGATAGAACAATTCCACATGTGATGTTATCTTGTAACGGTAGAAAACTTTTGTGGAAAACGATAACCTGTGACCCATCAAAAACATCGAGGTCAAGAAAATAAAAATTAGAAAGACTTTGTATCCTGTTGAGGGTTGAGTACTGAGAGAGGCGGGTAGTAACAAAGAAACGACCTGCTCTCTCTTGTTTGCTTCCGAGGAATCCGAAAATTAATTACTATTGAGCAGTATAGGACAGGATATAGTAACCGTGAACGAGCTTGAAAAGAAAGAAGAGATCGGCGCGATTTCGCTGGCAGCGAAGTGAAGGCAGTGACAATAGTTCAACGGTGTTAGAACACGAGCCAGAGTCATTTTTAGCGAACCGATGGTTGTAACGCTCAGAAATTGTTTCTGGACACGCTCAATTACGTTACTTAAGGAATTAGAGATGCCATTCCAGATCACGGATGCATACTCCAATTGAGGAAGACAGATTGCGGTGTACAATTTGCGGTGTGGCATAGGAGAATTGACTTCTCTCGATATTCTACAAACACAGCCGAGAGAACGAAGACCCCGCATATCAACACGCTTAGTATGAGCTGAAAAATGCAAGGTGCTATCAAAGAGAACGCCGAGATCATTGAGTCTCACAAACACCCTACATAAAGACACAGAATTGACAGAGTATAAAAAAGATACGCTAGATGATTTGCGAGTGAAAACTCATGACCTTTGTCTTTGAAATATTGAGAGAAAGGTTAATTGTTTCACGCCATTCTGAAAAAGAACACAAATCAGACTGCAACAAGCGACAGTCGTTAAATGAATGAATTTTGCCTAAATATCTTTATATCATCTGCATACAAAAAGGAAAGAAGAATTGCGAATGGCAGAAGAAACGTCGTTAACATACATTAAAAAGAGGAGTGGGCCTAATACCGAACCCTGAGGTACAACACTGGTCACTTTGTAAAAGGAGGACGTTTGGCCATTGACGGCAACATAACATGATCTGTCACGAAGGTAGCTATGCAATAGATTCACAACAGCGGTGTCAACATCAAAATGAGCAAGTTTAACCATAAACATTGAGTGACTGACAACATCGAACGCTTTGCTGAGGTCACAGTAAATTGTGTCAACCTGTCCTCTCTGGAATACAGGTGTAGATATTTGCGTCATGAAACTTGGCCAGATTGGTGACGGTTGAGCGGCCAGGGACAAATCCCTGTTGATTATTATTCAAATGAGTTTTTCACATTAAAAGACAGTATGTGGTGAAGGGCCAGCTCAAAAATCTTTGACATGGCACAGAGAAGAGAAATCGGTCGATAATTCGAGACATCAGTTTTAGAGCCAGTCTTAAATACTGGAAAAACACGAGCAATTTTTCCACATGCTAGGAAATGTGGAAGTAATCAGACAGTTATTAAATATTCTAGTCAGTACTGGGACCAATATACTGCTATGGCTTTTAGTATGTCTGAGGGGATACCATCTGGACCACATGATAAGGATGGTTTCAAGCGCCTAATGCATTCGCTGATGAGAGTTTTATCTAGCGACAGAGCATTGAGTGTGTTGATTTCCAAATGTTGTTCGATAGTAGTGCTAGAGTCAGAGGCATTATAAACGAGAAGAGAACTGCGTGGCAAAACAGTCAGCGACGGCTTGTAGTTCTGTTTCATTGGTGTCGCAGTAGTATTAAAGGCTCTTCACTTTGTTAGACCGTTTGCGTACATACTTCCAGAACTCAGCCGGCCTGCCAGAGGCGCTTTTTTCTAAGTGTGCAATATATGAACTGTGATCCCGTTTATATAGGCGTTTACAGAGAGTTCGAAAACACCGGAAATCTTCCTTGCGGCTCGAGAGATGGAGTGCTTTTAGCTTTCTGTGTGCGCGATCTTTATGCTTTAGAGCACTTATAAGTTCAGACGAGAACCAGGGGGGAAATTTATGGAGTTGAGGAGTATATTGGGGAATATATTTGCGCATACTGCTTAAGATAAGTTCCGTAAGCTGATCTACTTGGTCATCAACATTGGTTTTTTCAGTACCATAGACCAGTCAGTGGAGGATAAGTCACAGTGTAGCCAACGTAGTCACCTTTTTGAAAGCAAATCTGGGCGATTTGTGATGTTATTTTGAAAGCTCTGTTTTTCCCCTGACAGAGAGAGTGTTAGTTTAAGTGGTGGGTGAAATTTATCGGGACGAACAAGAAAAACGTCAGAGAGTGGACACTTCAATAGGCTGATTGTTCGAAATACACAGATCTAATATGTTACCGCAAGGATTGGCAATAGAATTATGTGTGTTTGAAGGGAATTAAAGCAAGAAAATCTAATAACAGGCCGCACTTATTCTCTATGTATTGATGGTAATGAGAATATTTAAGTGTTCTCCAGTCGATACCAGGGGTATTAAAATCACCAATAACAACAATCCTGTGCTTCCTAGTGAAGCTATGACATTTCAATGGAAGAGATGATGTCATTAAAAGAAGATTGGGTAATGATAGCGGCACATACAAGGACCCAATCAACAATTTTCGCAGCGATCAAGGCTAATTTCGGACCCATATTGATTCTGGAACAGTTTCAATGTCACTTCGGCGAACAGATCTCAGAGAATTATCTACAGCCAGAAGTACGCCACCACCTTTTTGTTTGGTTGCACTGAAGTCACGATCACTGCGGCGGTGTTGTAACTTGATGGAAATAGTCTGAGGAGGCAATCTCATTGCACAGCCAAGTTTCGGTAATCACAATGACAGAAACGAAGACGAAATAAGATTAGCGAACAATTCAATTGGCTTAGTTCGTAGACCACGAGCGTATGGTAAAAGAGTCCAAATTACACACCTTCACTGTCAATACACAATAATAATAATAATAATAATAATAATAATAATGACAATAATATATATAATAATAATAATAATAATAATAACCAGCTATTGCCTTGAGAATCCCTTACAGTTCAGATTGCATTGCGTACACAAAGGTTTGTGTTAAAAAATGGCGCAGCCTGCACTAGTGGTGCCAGGCCGGAGAAAAAGCAGAGCTGGCGGCCTCTCCCTTCGTCGGAGACCAGGCTATTGCATCTCACATTTGTGTCCGAACTTGCCGCTAAAAGCTATTTAAGACTGGCAGGCCCGGAACGTTCCATCTGCAGGCTTTCACATCTCTCCCAAAGTGGACCGCGCTAGCACGCGCTAGAAACTGGAGGCCGAGTCTAAAGTCAACGCTCTCGCTACGAAACCCAATAGGAAATGATGTGCTCCCAGAATGCGATGATGAGCTCAACCGGTATCCAATAACTTGACGGGAACCAGGTTCGATTCAATTGCGGGCAGCGTTTTTTTCTTCTTTACAATAATTGTTACGGTCTTGTCCACGGCCGCCGCTACCCTCGTTCCCAACCGGCCTATGGGGGGCACAGTGTTAGGTTGCCAGTTTCTCGGCGTTAAGGGGCCGGGGTTCGATTCTCGGGGCCTCTCATAACCACAATTATTTCTCTTGCTTCGAGGTTTTTTGGTTGCGACTGATGGACAAAGCTCGGCTTAACAGCTCTGCCGTTAAAACGACTGTGATAGTCCATTATCCGCGCATCCGGAGGATTACAAGGAAGATTGTTTTCAGCGTATTATTAGGTTCCCAATATATTTAGGCTAAAACGTGAACTGTTGCCACGAACCATAGCAGTAACTAACCATATTATGGTGGGTCCAGAAACTATTACGTATATGGCCTGACGCTGGCCGTCAAAATTGGGGTTGTCCGTGCCTTAACATGCGTTCTTTATCTCAACAGGTATCATTCAAAATAATACCGATAGTGTAAGCCTTTCACCCGGCGAATTTCTGACTACGGACTAGGAAGACCAACTAGACCTCAGGAACCTTGTCGACTTTGTCCTTTACTTGTGATTTCTTTAACCGGGTCTATGGCACTTCATTCAGTGAAACGGTCTAGCCTGTGTTTACTGGCATCCAACCCTTCCTATGAACAAAACCAGTTAACTGAGCTGCCTACCTATTTCTAAAAGACTTAAATGGGTTTTCTAGGCATAAAGCTCTGAAGATAGCTTGATTGAGGCCCAGGATCCAATACATGGTATGGCTTACTCTACATAACCTACAGTGTCGAAATATATAGAATATAAACAATACGGTGTTTCCGAGACTGTGCACATTGCAAAAGATTCAGAAATTCAAATTCGCTAGATACAAGAATACAGAAGTTACAACAACCAACATTCTAAGTTTGCAATATGATTGCGAACAGTGTTTTTGAAAGGATATAGAAAATCCCGGACCATCACAAACGTGAAACCTGCAGGGGGGGGGGGGGGGGGGGGGACCGCACGCATTGTATAATTGTATTGTTGGCGCTTTTGTGTTTTTCACCACGGAGATGAAACCGTTGGGGGAGCAGAGGTATACAGCTTTGCTCCAAAAGTCTCGTGTATTTGTAGCACGAGGCGTTCCAGCGCGAGGCATTGGAAAACGACTACTCCGGTTGTGTCTTTAGTACGCGCTTTTTGCCCACGGAAATGAATACGTTCTAGCGCGGGGCGCTGGCAAACGAGTGTCCCTGTGTTTTCGTACCGTGACTACAACGACCACAATGACAGGAGACGACGATGACAGGTGGCCGCAGAATGCCCGAACCCGTAAGTGGCTTCGCCCCTAAAAAAACATCAAGCACATACGTATAACCTAGTACGATGAAGTAGTGACTGATGATTGGCTGAATATACAGAACAGTGATGGCAAATAAAACAGAATCATATCCTTGTCTCCAACCTACCATAAATTACATACAGTGTATCAGGTTGTAAACAAACTGTTCATTCGAGACACTTCGGGAAACAATGTAGTGTTTCAATTGTAACGCAAATTATGTTTGCAGAGCTGATATTCAAGGCGGAACCCTTTCATCATGTATATGAAGCTATAGCTACGGTTTCAAACAAACAAGCCTACAATCAGTCCAGGCGCTGAAATAAACCGCACCTCGTAAATGCCTTTCTATCTAATGGTGTTTGGAGAAGGGGCATTCTTTCAAGACGTTTTGTTGAAATAAATGCTACACATACGGAGAAGGTATTTTGCGTGGATAGCCAAAAATTAAGACAGGAAGTATTGGCGTTCACTTATATCTTCAGGTTTACTGCCATTAAAGTTGGTATTTCGACAGCAATCTAGTGTGTTCTCATTTTGTTGTACACTGTAGCTACCCATGCATACAGCTCATTTATTTCTTGCAAAACAAATTTATACCTTCAAGGGTTCTTTGGGCTTCTGTGGGATAGCTGCATGCCTCTTCTGAGCGTGGCAAAAATGTGCGCCTTGTTTCAATCGGTGCCTTTAAAATGCTCTGCCCCTGTCATCTAACAAGGAAGATGGCTGAAACACGAAGCTTTCTCTGGTTGAAATGAAGAAAATGGGCGTTAATGACTGATTTCTTTGAAATTGATTTATTCACAGATTAGAGAAGCTTGGAGTATGGTTAAATAGAGCAAGCAAACGATTCGTAACTATTTTTTACAGATTTTCTTGCTCGCAATTTTGTGTTATTTTAGGCCAGCAGATGATTATGCGACCTTGCCAAGAATGCATATTTGGGGAATATGAGCCAGAAAATTTGTAGCTTTCAGTGAATCTTATTGTTCATCTTTTTCTTCTTATTTTAGTGACTTATTTTATAGAACAAATCAGCGATACTATCATCGTGTTCTCTTTTCACTCATTTCTTGTAACGACTTAAAACAATATTTTTTTTTTCAAATATGAGGAACAGTAACTTTTAAAAGGGTGGAAAGCCGGGCGAGTTGGTAAGGTAACATCTCGAAACAGCCCAACACGGACGTGGACGGAAGCCCGCTAGGGTTGCTGTTGAGTGTTTTTCTCCTTTATCTTTCTTTTCCTTTGAAGCCAAGAGTGATAAATTATGCGCTTTCAATGCAATAAAAACCAGTTGTGAGTCAGCGCTCGTCTTGTCTACTTCCATCCTCGTCCGTGTTGCGCTGTTTCCAGATGACAGTAACTTTTTTTAAATGCAGAGCATTTGTATAACTCACGATGTCACCATTGCGTCGGCGTCCGCAGCAGCCAGCCTCCCCCTACACTATAAAAAGAAATAACAGTTACCGGCGCCTGGTTTCGATGCCACGACCCTGCGGGCGGAACGCAAGGTACATGGTGCTCTACCCACTGCGCCACAAAACCGACACAGAATGAAGTGCTACGAACGCGCCTTATATCCTTGACTCATTCAAACTACGTCAAGAAGCTGCTGACCCAACGCATTCACTACCTGTGGGCGGAACGCGAGGTACATGGTGCTCTTCCCACTGCGCCACAAAACTGACACAGAATCAAAGGCTACGAACGCGCCTTATATCCTTGACTCATTCAAACTACGTCGTCAGCGTCGTGCGTTGGCGACTCAGCGGCGTGCTAGCGGCGTGATAGCTGCGTGGTGTACACGTGATAGCACCAACCCCCCAAACACTAAACGTTAACGCAATACACCCACCCCCTATGCGACGCATTTACTCGAGTCCCCCTCGCGGGGAGATGGGCCCATTTTTTTTTGCACTTTGAGAAACCTGCGACAACAGCTGAGTAATATGGCGCCCCACGGCATGCTTAATTGAAGTGAGTGCGTGTTGAAAAGGCATTAAAAGGTTAATCAGTGAAAAAGGATCGACGAGCAATCCTCATTAAATAATCGCAGAAGACATGGTTTCAAAAAGACACGCGCAATTATAGTTTCGCTATTTTTAATCATGTCTCAATGTTATTACCAGTCTTTCTAGTTCAAGTAAATTTTGTGAGTTTGTTCTTTCTATTCTTGGGTGTTCAAAACGTCATTGGAATCAACTGTCTCCAGTTACACTGTTATAAAGATTAATGTGTCATCTCCGCCAATTATGCATTTGTTTCGCCTTAGTCTGCGCGTATGCTTTCGTAGTACCTGTGAAAGTCTCCATAGGTTTTTCGTACCAGGAAACCGCCGCGGATGAAAGGGAGGGGGGAGAGTAGGTGGCGGCCAGAGAGCGCAAAGGAAAATAATTGAGACGCTATGGTGCAGGACACTTAGGCTCGCACAACTTTAGACTAGCACGGGCTGGCTTCCGCTCGCGGGGGAAGGTCGAGGAAACCCAAAATTCTAAGGAGTTCCTCGCGCCCCGCAATCCACTGACAGGTCGTCATTGCATTGGCGTGGGTCATCATTGTCTGTTCTTTCGAAAGGGGAAAACCTGATGCCGTAGGAACATAGGAGTGGAGACGAAGACGTTGACCAAGAGAGGTCGGCCGGCGTTTGGAGCCGACAGCTGGCAGGTTGCCAGAGAGTAGTTAACGTCGACTGTATACGTTTCCCGCCTTGCAATATACGCAAACGAGTGATGCCACACGCAGTCATGATATCATGAGCCGGAAGAGTAAAAATCTCGTCTGCATCGTCGGTGAAGCCGCAACGAGTTTTACAGTCCCTCACGTGTTGTCACGGAAATACCGTACAAAAAGGAAAACGTGAACGATACTTGAATGAGCACAAATTTACGTCCATCGTGTCGCAACAAACCTGTTTCAGGGTTCCTTGTCAGCAGCACTTGTGCAAGTTTGAATCGCCTTCCTCGGTCCGTAGCTGAATCTGCAATGAGGTTGCTTTTCGTTCAGCCATAACCAACCTGTTTTCATAACACGCTGTTATTTGTAATGTTTATTATGTTGTTTTCGATGCTTTTGTATTTATTATTGTGCATTTCCAGTCCCCTCTGTAACACCCTCGGGCCCTGAGGGTAATACAAATAAATAAATATCATGCGATTAAATCAACGCAGCCGCTGCTGACTCGGCGAACATATGTATGTCGCACCCGCTAATTGAAGTGACGAAAATGACGAGAAATAAGCAAGAACGGGCCCTCCAGTCGGGATCCGGACAATTCGCTGTAAGGACATTTCGTGCCGGACGTTTTTCGGTGCACGGACCCTTTCAATGCACGCCTCGGTGCAGACATTTCGTGCGGGGGATATACAGGCATTATTTTAAACATTTTAACTTTAGTATGGAATTTCATCTGGCGATATGATTTTTAACGTTCGAGAGTTGGTGTTTGGGCCACAATGCGCGGAAATGAACTGTATCCCGAGGCAGAGCATGAGGCGCGTAAAACCCACTTTTAATAGCAAATAATAAACACTAACGTTAATTAACTTCCGTTCAACGTTCTTTTACTTTAGAATCTATGTGAACAGCCATAATTTTTACTCTCAGTGTTACTGAAGCGCTTTGATTTCACTTCAACCAACTTCACTTTTAGTCCATTACTATCTCTCCTCCCCTCCCCCACCCTCCCCGCCAAACTGCCGAGGAAAAAAAAAGATTCCCTTTTCAATATTTTCTCTATCAATCTCCCTTCGCAGCATTCGCTGTCGGTTCTATCAGAGTCCTGCAAGCATTGAAGTACTCTGGTTTCACTTAGAAACTAATCAACGATCGTTCTTGCATTGGTGCCTCTAAAGGGTGGGGGTGAGGGCACCGAGTACCACTCCCCTTGGTGGGGAGGGGGTGTCACTTGTTGTTCTCCAATGCATGAACCGTGCATAGAAAACTTGAAGACGACTGTTGCAGCTCTGGCTGAACTAGCCTATCCAATTGTTATTCTCTTTCAATAGAAGAACGCCAGGGACGCATGGGGTGCCCGTAATATGCGCGACATGAAGAGCTAATGTTGATGGGGCAACCGAGGGCGAAGAAGAAACGATTCCTGGAGAGGGGGAGCCGTCGGTACGACCGCGACGCGGGGAAGGATGTAGCGAGCAAGCTTGTTCCTGAAGGGGAGAAAGGGGCCAACAATTCCAGTCATTGTGTCCTCAGGGGCTGTTTGGGTGGCTTTTTGTTGCGCGTTAGAGGAGGTTGTGTGAGCTCATGGTGAACGTGTAGCTTTTTCATGCATCAATGCGGTGACGCTTCGGAGACCAAGAACTTTGATGGGCCTGTGATATTTTCAGGGAAAACCGCAAAAAATATGACTGAAAAAGAAATCTGGCAGAGGTTGAAACTTGAAGATTGGGGGAGGGGGGGGGCTGCCTTGTACAATAAATTAAAATGAGAAGAAAGTGTGTAAACATAAAACGAAACGTTCGTTTCCCGACCCGTACGCGCTTTATCAGGGTGTAGGAACAAATGGTCCAGGAACAAATGGTGCCGGAACAAATGGCGCGCAATTTATGGTCCCCGGAACTTGTGGTCGTGAAACTTATGGCGCCGGAACAAATGGTCCCAGGCACCTCTGCGGGCAAATGATATCTATAAAACTCCACGTGGAATTTCTGTTTAAATTTGCTGTATTTTTGGTGGAGTGCAGTTTATATAATTTCTTAGGTTTCTTTATTTTTGTTTTCTTTGTTTTTCAGTTTTCGTAAACCGGTTAGCTCAATTTTGCGCTATTAGAACGATTAAAACGCGCTATTTCTGCAAACCGGTATTTCTGCGGTATGTTCTGCAAGTTCAGGGCATTCATTACACGATTGGCCCGTTTTGGGAATATTTTATTCGTATTTTCCGCCGTTCTTCTCCGGCTTTTTTTTATTTTAGTCGTTGCGTTATTTATACGTGCAAAACGAACATTCGTATTATGAGTTCTCTCTCTCTTCGGTATTTGATTTTTGTAATATTTTCATTTTCTTGGTTTTCGACTCTTTGGTCCGTGTTCTAGGAAGCCGCACCTGTCGCGAGACCGCCGCTAGTAAGCGAGGGTGGTGACAGGCACAGTGTCGAGACATGCGGACGTCTGATAGAGGCATCCGCTGAGCCACTGGTCAAGCCAGGTTGTCGCGACCGTCAGCCTCACGGCCAATTTCTTCTAAAGAGGGCAATGAGGGATATCTCAAGCAAAGAAATATGCTACCGAAGCGAGTCTTCTTGTTTTGACCTTTGCTTTTTATGGGGCGTCGCGAAAGAAGGTAGTCGGCAGGCGGTGGCGCATCAACCTGCAGCAATCGTTTGCTTCTTCATGGAACCATGACGTGCGACTCTCTTTGGTTCTCTCGTAATTTTTGGCAGCTTTTAAAGCCGCCAACAAGATCGAGCAAAAACATTCTGCTCTGCGTTTTTGCGCAAAAAAAAATCCATACATTTGTGCCTCAAAATCAGTGGCGAAAAAATGAAGTTTCAGTGGTGGGTGACAAACTTCGAGTAGTGAGCTCACCTGCTGCCCATAAGCTACGACTTCACGCTCCCGCAACACGGCGGCAAAATGAACAAAAGCGTGTTAAGCCAGCAGTCTTCTAAGCCTTGCCAGCCAAAGGAGAAAGCGTGATAATAGTAAAGTAATGCCTATTTTGGGAGAAAAACGAGTTCTAAGCTGCAAGCTGCAAAATTATCGAGGTCCAAAATCTTGATTAGTGTCACTTCGCTTGATTTGAACTGCAGATATCAAAGCATTTCGGGTGGTGGGCATACTAACGCAGCTTAGCTAACGCAATAAACCATTCATCGAGTAAAGTTCTTTTTTGAAATAGCGACAAATCGGCGAGCGCAATGCACCAGTACAGCTCTATGTTGACTGAACGTCAGCAGTACCAGCCCACTCACATTTCTATACTTTACATAACCTAAATAATACCGTTCACTGTAAATAGGCTCATCGCACAGGCTCGAGTGGGACTCGCTTTTCAAACGTTAATAAAATTTTGTATCCTTGCGAGTATTGCCCATCAACCCGCTTAATTTAAACAGTTATGGTGCTCCGCTTCATAAGAAAACCGCCTTCATGAAGAGAATTATGGCAGCCCGTCATTTTACTCGCTTTAAACACGGGCCGAGGGCGGCTCAGTACACGCATATTTTGACTGAAATGTCTGCCGCTGGTTTTCCTGGTATTCGCAATAACAAAAAAAGGCAAGCAAGGGAGCATGCGAGGACGTACACGTGCGACAAAAAAATTGTGTACCGCATTTAACTCAAGTAATTCAGCCTTAGGCAATATAATATACATGAACAGATGCAAAACACATCGTGCACAAATGCAAACATACAAACGTAAACATACTGACCCCCTTCTTTCCCTCATTCAGGCACTCATGCATAGGTGCAGTAGTGGTGGGACCATTTTTCGGTATACGGCCCGTTTGTCATCAGGCGTTTCGTCATAGGCCGGTTCGTAATAGGCCGTTTGGTTACAGTAGGATCATTCGTCATAGGCCGTTTCGTAATAGGCCGTTTGGTCACATAGGATCATTCGTCATAGGCCAGTTTGTCACTTAGGAAAGTTCGTCACAGGTGCGCAAAATGAACGTCCACGTGTTGTTGTTTTTTTTTCGATCGAAAGAGAGAAGCGAGGCACAGGTTTAGTTAGTTTTTTTTTTTACTTTGGGCCGTACATCTAGCAAGCTCAACAAAGAATGCAAGCAGAGTGGGCAAGTAGGGTGACGTGTTCGGACAAGATTATAGATACGAGTTCAACCCAAGACAGAAAAGTGAGACATGGACGTAGCCCAACAAAGTTCTTGGAAGACGGGCCAGGCGTATGGTTCTAAGTGGTTCTGTAATAGGGAAAGTAGCACCGACCTTCTCGTTCTTGGAAATTTCACATTGGCCATTTCGTGTCACTTATTAGTGGTTTAACACAAGTGGCGCAACTAATTATTTGGTGGACCTTTCTCCAGTAGCCATCTGCGCAGGCGCGGGGTGCCGGTCCGCCATTCTTGGAGTAGTTCTCGGGCAAAATAAACAAAAGGGCGCCCCCTCAGCTAGCTGCTTGGTAGCGTGGCTCTACTGCTTGGGGAGCGGATATGCCTCTATAGGGCTGCACGTTTTTATATCCTCCTTGCGGACAGTTCAAGTGAGTTCTTATGTGTACACAAAAAAAAGCTTTCCAAGGAAAGGGGCAAAAATGACCACGCTGTGAGCACTTGGCTACCAGTGAGGGAGCAACGAAAAGGAAAAAGTGAAGAAAAAGGAGTGCTACGGCCACTACAAATTAGTCACGCGAGCGTGCGCCTGCTACCGTGACATTCATGTGAGAGGCAGGGGGTACGGGTGGGAGCGGTATGGACTGCAGGACCAGGATAATTCGTGCACGGATTCCCCGAAAGCCCAACATTTTTTGGGGCGTGCCTTACTGCCAGGTTAGGATCGCCCGTGGCGGCCAATAAGAGGACCGGTACTGCGAAAAGGTGTGCAAAGTAGTTATAGTCATGCCTCATCACCACGTACGCCTAAAAAAGCGACGAATTTTGTTTTGCGTTCCTGTGACGAACTTTCCTAAGTGACAAACTGGCCTATGACGAATCATCCTATGTGACCAAACGGCCTATTACGAACGAGTCGATACGTTTTCGGCCTATTACGAGCCTATTACGATACGGCCTACTACGAGCCAATACGTTTTCCTTTGTAGGCCTTTTAAGTGCAATACGTCATTTTGTTATTTTTTCAACAGCGCCGCGGTGTGACTGCAGTTCGGTTTTTTTGCTTTCATTTCACCTGGACGATCAATGAGCCGAATTTTTGTTATCTACATTTTGAACTTGCGACACACGACTGCCGGGACTTAGGCACGGCCCGGGCCGGATCGGCTCTCCCGAAAAAAGTTTTGTTCTAGACCGAACCCCGCCCGGGCCCAAGAAAATGCGCTCTACGCGGCCCAAGTAGGGCCAGCGGGACGGGCCTGGCTTGGGCTTTCGGCAGTTTCTTAAGCCCGGCAGGGCTCGGGCTAGAGAACTGCCCGGGCCGCAATTTCTAGGCCCGGCCCGACCCTGGCCGATAGAGACTACGGCCCGGGACCGACAAATTTTTAAAATGCGAGCCCCCTCCCGGCCCAAGCTCGACGAGTTTTGAAAATGTGAGCCCGAGCCCGGCCGAAGCCCGGCAGAATTCAATTAAAATAAGCCCGAGTCCGCCAGACAGTTGTTAAACATCATCCCTGGTCCGAGAGGCTATAAACATGAACTCGAAGAAGTCTGCTGTTAAGATAAAAGCGCAGCACCAAGCGAATACGACTCATTTGGATTTAAATTTGCTTTAAACTTGGACCGAACTTTCGCCTCCAAATGAAGCTGTATTCTGAGCAAATGAAGTTGTATTTTCGGTAGTCGTGGAACTTCATTTGCCACTTCATTTGCCAGTCTTTCGAAATCAAGGCACACCGAGGATACCTTAAATTCTTCCGAGCAAGTGGATATTTTTTTAAATTTTGCAATTCCTTAACAGATAATGCACCTTTCGTTGATCCGCCACTTGTTGAAATTTCAGCCGACGATGCGTCCCGTTTAATCACTTTATTTTTGTCTTTCCTTCTAGTTACGTTGGCAGCATTATTTTATCTGCGCTTCTGTTCGTTCTGGCATTTATTCATCGTTCTTAAAAAATCTTACCCGCAGAAATAATGGGCTCTGCCTCGAAAATTGGTTCGTCCAACTCTGCACACAGTGTGAAGACCAGCTCACGTTTATTATTCTGTTTGTTTTAGTTTGAAAAGCAGATGAGAAACACAATCATGTTGTACTCTGTTACTGGAGTGCCTCTTTCTCTGGCCCGCTCTCTCCAGCTATGCTGCAGGGGCCGAGACAGTTTTTTTTTCTTATTGATGTGAAGGCTTTATAAGCTCAATCGTTTTTTTATCATAACTTTTAACAGCGCCTTAGTAAAATTTGCACTTCGTTTCTTTTTGCTTTCACGGAACCGGAAAGGTCCACAAGAAAATGCTGTTGTCAACAATTTCGAATTTGCGGCGCAGGATTGCCGGGCCTCAAAATATGGGTCAAGCCCGAGCCCGGCCCGGGCCCAGAAAATACGTGCTACCCGACCCGAGCCCGGCCCGCGAGTGCACTATACCAGACTACCTAGCTGCGCCACCGCACCTAGCTGTTTCAGTGCTCTGCTCTTGCGGTGTGCTGTTTTGTCGTGTGCTGTTTTCGTCGCCGTGCCTCTTCTGTCGCGTGCGCTTTTGGCGCTGTGCTATTATGTCGCTGTGCGTTTTCTGTCATGTGCTTTTTTTGGCGCTGTGCCCTTCTGACGCTGTGCTCGTATGACGCGTGCCTGTTTTGTCGCGTGCCTCTTTTGACGCCGTGCTGTTATGTCGGTGCTGTTCTGTCACGTGCCGTTTCGTCACGTGCTGTTTTGTCGGTATACCCCAGCCGAAGCAATAGCCTAAATCAAGTGGTCGGAATCAACGACCGCCACTAGGAAAGTACACGTTGGCCAATGAGAAGGGAGGCAACCAGGTAGCTTTAATTCCAGGACTAAAATTTCACAGTTTGGGCGTTGAAGTGGAAGGACACCTCGCGTTGTGGGCAAACTTTGTTGATATCAAACTTAACAGACCGCCCACCTCGGGTTGGCCTGTCTAGTCAAAAGGTGCGGTAATTATCTAAGACCAAATTTTTGGTTGCTACTAAGCCAGGTTTCCTGTTGCAAAATTACGTCTGGGGGAAAATTGGGAGCACAAACAAAGTAAATCCGTAAAGCCTGCCGAAACAGAGCGACAATTCCACTGAATACTTTTAGAACCCCTATGATTCAGAGAGACCGGCTGCAGCAACTACAGCCTCTAATATCTGATCCTTGGGCTTTGAAACAGATTACCTTTCTTGGATTTTGCTTTTGGCTGCACTTCTAGGGCTTCGGTACTAGGTGATCAGGAACGTTTACTAGACTGATGAACAGACTCCATAGGCCCAAGCCTGAAGCTCCATGTCCGAATCTGAAGAGGGCGAAAGGGGGGGGGGGGGCAAATACTCTGTGTCGGCCATAGGACCACGAACAGACGAAGTACCAGCCTCAGCGTAAGTAGGATGTTCCGATCCACGCACAGAAGTAGCGAGAGTAGACGAGACTTTAACAGAATCCGAGGCAAGATTAGCTGCTGAGAGCAGCGGACCTTAGGGGCGGTGGAAACTTGCTGGATCACTTGGGGAGAGGAGGTACACATAAGAGGAGCGGGCTGCAAATATGGTGCCAGCTGAGTCACCACTGTACGAGACACGCAATCGATTATGGTGGAAGTTAACTGGGTGATTACTGAAGAGACATTCCCTTCTTAACACCCGCTGCTACAACGGAAGCAAAAGCTGGGTCAGCGAAGGAAGGCTGTTGGAGCTTGGCAACGGCTTGTTTCCACCGCTGCAACAATGGTACTCACTACGGCTGCATCAGCGAGTGATGGAGAATGTTTGGCCGTAACTCCAGCGTAACCATGTGTCCTTTCTTTGACAATGGTAACAGCATCCCCGCGCGAGCAGCGACGCTTACCCATGACCTCGACAACTTGACTTCTTGAGCTCTCGCAGGGCAATTAGAATAGTCAGCTGGGTGTGCCGCTCCACACAAACAACATTGTTGTTATTGGCGCTTTGGGGTCAATGTCGTCATCGTCGTCGTCCTCACACACACTTGGCACTATCCGGTGGCCATTTATTCCAGAAGTAACAGCTGTGTAGCTTTGGTGTGGTGGGGCGGAAGCTGGGCCAAAATGCAAGGAACGATGTGTCATAGGCTGGTACACCTTGTGTTGTTGTGTCTTCTTCTCCATCGTTGCGGTAGGCTGCCTATTCATCACACAAGGACAGGGAGTTGTCTGAGTTACAGTTCCTACTGCTCTTTTACAGGTTTTGCCTTGGTAAACTGGCACTGGCCTCGAGTGTGCGAGCGCGTTCTGAAAGTGACGCAGTGAGACCTAAGCGCACCACTTTGGAGCTGCAGCATTCTAGAAACATTTTATTTCCATGGTCCTGACACTGCGCTGGTTTGCATCAAACACTCATGCCGCAGCTCGACCGCCCCAGGGATCCTCCAGCACATCACTGCTTGCAGGCATTTACATTTCATTCACATTCATTACCGTGCGCTGGGAATTCGTTATGGGTGTGAGCTTTTACTCCGGGACTTTGTGCATGGTAGTATAGGCTCTCCTTTCTTGCCATTTGCTTACACAAATCAGCATGGTTGTTGGTTAGTTGAGCCTGAGGTCTTCGTTTTTTTACTTGGGCGACATAACCTGAGCTCTAGTCCTAGCATGTTAGCGGTTGCCACACCCTCTAAAAAGTGTTTGAAGTGCGCCCATTACTGACTGGTTAGTCACTTAGGCTAATCTATCGATTAGAATCGTTGATCGATTGACCAAACCTGGGCCAATCCTGTGTGCGTGCCAGCTGCTCCACCAATGCCACTCGCCTTGAACGCAGCAGTCATGTGATTTTGCAGCAGCGTGGATATGGGACAGTGTGTAGATCCACTCGGTACAATGCCCTTCCCCCTTCCCTCCCTCCCCCGTGCTCAGGTACTACGGCTGCCACGTGCCACAACTACCCCTTCGGCTGCTGCAAGGACGAACACACAGCCGCATGGGGCCCCAACTTCGAGGGCTGCCTCTGCTCGCGTCTGCTCTACGGCTGCTTGCCCCCGACGACCTCACACCCTGCCCGGGGACCCAACCTTGGCTGGCTGCAGCTGCGCGACCATGCCCTATGGATGCTGCCCCGACCAGGTGTTAAGCTGCTTCGATGCATGGGGCCTGTTCGGGGACGTAGTTATGAGAAGGGTTTGCTGACAGGCCAGTTGGTGGCACTGTAACATTAAGAAAACAGCGCAAATGACAGGACGAAGAACAGCACTCGTCATCCCTTTCCTCGTCCTGTCATTTGCGCTGTTTTTCTTAGTGTAGTTATCAGAGAATGTTTCGTGGTTGTCGTGGTTGTCCCCCTGCCCTAGAGAAACTGCGGCACCTAGATGGGCCCGCCGTCTGTCGAGAGAAACTCGAAGCAGCAATCAGCCATGAGGGTAGCCTGGGCAAGTTGGTTATTCATGGTTACATGAAACAGCAACGCGGACGAAAACGAGAAAACTATCCCGTGCTGAATGCTCTGTTCTTGTCTTCGTCCTCAGTTGTGGTTGTTGAGAGATTTAGCGGAAAGGAAGGGGAGAAGGGTTCAGTGCGTATGAAAGTCGAATCGAAGAAGGATCATTTATAAATCGTCAGCACTGTTATTTGTCAGTAGTGCTTCGGTAGTCTGCGGGTGCTCCCCCGAGTCATAGAGGACTAGTGCGCTGGAAAAATTGAGAAAGATGCCGGCTTTCAATTTTTTCTGACTTGAAAAGCAGGTTTTATTTAATGGAGAGAGCTATTAAGAGCGGTTGTTTACCAAAGTTCAGTTTTCGTCCCCGAGGGGGCTGCTCCCATACGTTTGCCCTTCCTTTACTACAAGAGAGAGCTGATATCACGTAGTGGTGATTCTGAAGTGGACTGTTGCGAGTGGTGTACACTATAGAACTCTCCTTCTTTCTTCATCCCTGTTGTTTGAGTGCTTTTCCCACTCGGAGGATTTCCTCCAGTTCCATTAAGGCAGGCTGGTGTGCAGCCCTTTGGGCTCGGGCGAGCACTGTCTCCTTGCCCTTGGAACGACCGGTATGTTCCCAGTTGATGGTAGTGCAAGTGCTGCTCTTGCCGCTTGCAGCGAACGCCGGCCCGTGGTCCGGCCTTCGGCGGCTGCCCGTGCACGGCCATGCCTTACGGCTGCTGCCCCGACCAGCAGACTGCAGCCCAGGGGCCGGACGGAATGGGGTGCGAATGCGAGAAGCTGGCTTACGGGTGAGTGCCTGTTGTCGAGTCTGATCGGAGCTAACGGGACAGCAGTGACCGTGGCAACAAAAGCACAATGCCAGGCGTTCATACTTGGGGAAGCAGGGCACTTTGCTTTAGCGTCAACAGTCGCTGCTGCGGTTTCACAAAGTGGTGAGTGGCTGCCGCAGGTGAAAATTGCTTTTGTTCTCTTTGCTTTTGTTTGCCCCTGAAATAACCATGACAGTGGGGTTGCTGATCTCGGTGCAAAGTGGCCACAAAATGCGAGCTCTGGGCAAGGTTTCAGCACTAGTGAATAGCTTTGACAGAATCAGTTTTTAAATATGGTGTGGTAATTAGGCTGCTAAAAATAGGCTGTTTTACTCAACCAGCAAGGCTAGAGCACAACTACCAAAGCCACAATCTACTTCAAGGCGACGCGAGGACAGGGCTGAGGTTTGTGTCAAGGAAGGGCTCCAACGCAAAGTTGGCAAAGTACGCTAACAGCAAATACCATGCTTTTAGCCCGAATTTGCGGAGGCATTTGGTGTTTCCATCTCCAGCACAATCGAGCGCAGATAAGCCGCAATGCCTTGCCTCTTGTCATTCTTCCAAGAGTGCTTAGCTTTCACTGCAGTGGTCCTCGTTTTGCGCGTTACCTGCGCACCACAGCCCATTCCCCTTCCCCCTCCTTCCGCCCAGCTGCTGCCCCGACGGCCGCACTGCCGCCACGGGGCCCAGCCTGACCGGCTGCACGTGCCACCACTACCCGCACGGCTGCTGCCCCGATGGCCGCAGACCCGCTCGAGGTCCGGACGCCGACGGCTGCACCTGTGCCCTGACCGCTTACGGCTGCTGCCCCGACGGGGTCACGGCTGCCCGGGGCCGCAACTTCGAGGGCTGCCCGCTGGACACCAGGATCACCGCGCCCGCAAGGAACGTCAGTGCCAGTGAGTGCTTCCAACTGCTCTCAATGCCTGCTCATCATCATCATAATAATAATCATCATCATCATCATCATCATCACCCTGGTTGTGCACACGGCAAGACGAAGGCAGCTCCTATAGACCTTCCACGACGTCTGTTGAGTGCTAGCCCGGTGTAAGGTAAACTATATCTTACACCGTGGTGCTAGCTGAGTCCACCCATTCCCCCTCTAATTATTGTAGCTCCTTCTTCCATGGAGTCCTCGGCCGACTCCTACTGCGTTTAGGGTCTACTGGCAGCCAGTTCGTTAAAGGAGCCATGAAGACAAAATACAAGTTGGGTTATTAGAAAGACTGCGTAGTACCGATAACAATGATACCAAAATCTCTCAATCTTCGAACAAATAACGGAGATATTAAAGAAAACGTGCGAAGGAGTCGCGACCCCCTAGCCAATTTCCCGCAACTTTTCTATGACGTCACGGAACCTTGTTTATGCGATTGGGAGCCGCCTAACTGACCTGTCGCGACGACACATGACTGGACGTCTGTAATGGGCCTCTAGTTCCATTTGACCGCATCACTTGAATGCTAACGTGCAGTTAACGCACTGAAAATTATGTTTTATTGTTTTCCCGTATGACGTCATTCTTGCTCTTGTCACTGTGGCGAAAAATTTGAAAGTTTTTAAATACTTCTTGCTTTTTTTCGTTAAAAAAACATCTTTTGTGGCTGTAATGGAGCTGAATGGGATACTGAATCTTAGTTTTTGAAATAAAACGAAGTTGTATTTCTCTTCATGGCTCCTTTAAACGGCCAATTCACCTACTGTCCTCATGCCAATGACGCGACCCGCCCATGCCAATCATCTTCGCTTACCGTAAATTTCAGAGCAAGTGCTTCCCTGCAGGCAAGCAGATCACCTGCAGAGTGAGGAGGGGGCACTGTCCCGGAACAACAGGAATATTCAAGGTGGCGGTGACAACGATCCCCCATCCCGCGAAAAGAAAAAATGCGGCATGTATATGCACGCAGAATTTTGCCAAAGGGCCTTAGTCATCCCTCTGCAAAAACCATCAAAGACTCGTTGAGTCTCCCAAAAGAAACGTTCGCACGATTCAGCTGGAAGTCCACCCCGGCTCCTGGAGCCCTGCCAGTCCACCATGCATGGTCGCCTTCCTCTGAGCCACCCAGTCCGTTCTTTACGCCACAGCCCCCGAAAATTCATACCACAGTATCCTCGGGCACAGCGACCAACGACTCGGCAACAAAATCGAGCGCATGCTGCCACCAAAAGAAGCCAACACTGCCAAAAGAAGAAAAACAAGAAATGGCGCACAGAGATTGGGCCAGCAGGACCACTAACGAGATGATTGGATTGGATTGGATTATAGATTGATTGTGGCCCGCCAGTGCTGCCTGGGTGCGGTGGATTCATGCTGTGACAGTGTGGAGCGAAGTGTGGGGGGGGGGGTATGTGTGGGGGGGGGGTGATTTCCTGGAAATTTGAAATTAGCTGTGCATGTAGGGAGTTGGGCTCGCACGGGGGGCGGTTGTTAGGAATTTTATGGTAATTTGAGCAAGAATTTCTTCCACACCCAGGTGTTCCCAAATCCACACAGCCAAATGATTATATCCAAGCATGACCACTGGCATGCTTCTTTCCATAGCCAGTTGGGCTGATCTATGTTGTGGCTTAACAAGGAAAGGTGCGCAAGTTAGTAAAGTTGCATGGTTGAACAAAACGCGAAAGTAACGGACAAACAGAGAGGAGAAAATGGGCAGGCCCATTCTATTTGTTCCCCTGTGTTCTGTGATTACTTCCACATTTTATTCAATAATGTGGTGGCCTGTAGGCCGACTTTCATAGGAGCAGGTGGTGAAACCAACCATCTAACAACAAAACTAACGATTCATACATACATATGTATGTGGAACCTTGGGAAGTAAAGAAATGGCCTGATGAGATTGAAACCAGCGTGTTCTCATTCGTAACGAAGTGTGTCACCACCGTCGGGTGTTTTGAGAGAACAAGGGGAAGAACATTGGTGATGGCTGTAAGATGATGTGTGACCTCGATCACTAGGGATTGGCCAAGAAGCATAGCCATAAGACCTTAAAGATTGACTTGAGAAGACTGGAGTGCATACACATTCATCCAGTATAAATCAAATTTTACACTAAGATTGCATTTTAACTAACGACCTAATGTAAAAAGTGATTGTTTCACAGTCAAACAAAAGCCAATTTTTACGTGCCGTACTTCCCTTATATAGTTTATTTCTCAAATTTTTTTGTCACAACATGTGAGATGCTTGCACTAACAACATCTCTTTCTCTATTTTTTTGCAAAAGTAATTTTTTTTCGCAAGATGTGATATTACTACAGCAGTGCCAAGGTAAGCAAACCACTCATGCCTCATGTCAGGCACGTAGCCAGGATTTTTTTTTGGGGGGGGCCAAGGCCTAATTGTTCGAAACAAGCTCTTTCCATGGCAAAAAAAAGAAAAACAATTGCCCAGAAATATAGAAGACGCCTAATTATTAGAAGAGAACGACAACAAAGGGGAATGCAGCGAAAGAGGCGAGTTAATCCGAGATGGAAAGCAAGTTTTTGACACTGCAATAAAGCTAGTGCGTGTGCACTTTCCATCCAAATAATCTCCACCAAGAAGGGCCGTACAGAGACAGTGACGAAAAGAGGAGTGACAAAAAAAAGGGGGGGGGGGATGCAACGGAATCAGGCGCCTACTCAGGGAGATGTGCGGCAAATAAAAAAAAAATTGTCGGACGCTTTCTCTACCCGAATTCTCACTCGGTGTCTCAACAACAGGCCGGCGAGAAGAACGTGAGCCATTTTATGACAGCAATTCTTAAACAAAAACAGGCATATTTGGGAAATCAGTTTTATTGAACACAAAGAACGAAAACACGGATGCTTTCATAATCACAAAAGATGCAAAATGCTAACATTCGTTTCTACAGCAAGCAATTTTAAAGAATGGCATTGCGATTGTTTTACTATATAGTAAAAGTAAATGCAAAAGAAAAAAAAACGAACACGTAGCTTGGCCGAAAAGAGCGGTTCACGCTGCAATTTTCAAACGTCGTGGTTTCTCCATAAACACAGCGATAACTTCGTCGACACTGACTTGCATCCGGTGAATGGACATAAGGGCCAGGCCATTAAGCCGCTCTTCAGCCGTCCGGTTCCTCAAATATGTTTTCACTCTTTTCAGTGTCGAGAAGCTGCGTTCTGCAGCAGCTGTAGTCACTGGGAGCGTTGCCAATATCTTGAGGAGTGTGTGAACGTTCGGGAAGAGGCCTTTGTCGCATTCAGCTAAAGCGTCCGTCGCAAAGCGGGGAAGTTCTTCCTCTTGCATGGCTTGCCATTTAGTTTTCCAGATTTCCCATTCACCTTTTAGTGTAAGGATATGCGTTGTTGTCATATCTCTGAGGTAAAAATCGAAGGCCGGCTGCACAGATTCAAATTTGCCCTTGGAGGCGTGCTTTGGCAATACAAATTGCAAACTTTGCAGTGTTTTCCGATGGTTTGCAAAGCGCCGTTTGAGGGAAGCTTTCAGGTCATCCGCAGAACTACAAGGGTAGTTTGCCCGGTATCTCTGTGTTCCTACCACCCGTGGAATCTCGCACTTCACTCCGAACTCCGCCGCTCTATCTTGACATAGAGAAAATATTTTGTGGAATTCTGCCTCCGCGTTAGTGCCCATCTCTTCGAGTTTAGTCAGCACCAGGTCAACCTGCTCCAAGGCGACGCTCATGTCAATAGCTGGGCTCTGCAGATACACAGACAAGTGGTGTGTGAGGCCTAGGAATGTCTCACTAACAGCGAGGCATAAAAGAAAGTTGAGTGAACAGATTCGCTGATGGAGGCAATGAGCGGTGGACGCTGTTGCTTTATCAGGGGAGGTGTCCATGAACTCTTCAAGTGAGTGAACTATCTCAGAAAGTGCTTCTCCAAACAATGCGACTGAATCATGACGTTCCACCCACCTTGTTTCACAATATCGGCGCAGCCGGCGGAAAGACTTTGTAGACGCTTCCAGATGTTTTTTCAGGACCGCTGTCCTTTTGGGTGATAGCCGAAAGAAAGTGCATACCTCACTAATTGTTCCAAAGGCCCGTCGAATGTCTTGGACAGCTGAGGCGTCGCTCAAACAAAGGTTCAGGGAGTGCGACGAGCAATGCGTGTACAACGCCGTTGGGAAGTCGTTCCGGATGAGCGCCTGCACGCCGTTGAATGCCCCACTCATCGCTGCTGCTCCATCGTATCCTTGCCCTCTCATCATGTCCAAGTGCAGGCCAAGATTCAGCAGCTCCCTTTTCAGTGTGTCAGCCAGGCTAGACGCACTGACGTCGTCAACAGGTACGAAGCAGAGGAAATCTTCCCGAATGCTCGAAGTAGTAGGATCGACGTAGCGTACGCACAAAGAGAATTGCTCGGTTTGTGATACATCCGTTGTTTCATCTGCCAGCACCGAAAAAAATCCGGCCTCGTTTACCTGTCTTACAATTTTATCTTGTGTAAGCTTGCCAATTATCGAAATAATTTCATTTTGAATGTGCGGGCTGGAGTAAAGAGCATTGCTGCCTGCTGTGCGAATGTGATTGGTCAAAATGATGTCTCCGCCATTCGCTCTATAACGTAGGAGCGCCCTGAAGTTGCCGTCGTTCTGTAAGGGTTCCTCAAGAGAAAGACGCCCCGAATCCTTGTCACCTCTCAAGCGCGAGGTCTTGACGGCCGCACAGTAAAACTGTCTCGACAATCGCGCGCAACTTTGCCTTGTTGTCTTCGAGCTCGCCCTTTGCTTGCTGATTAAGCTGTACGTGGACACTGCTTGATTTTCCTCTGGCGACTCTGAGAAAGCATTCGGCGTCAACCGTTGCCGTCTTGTGGTATTCAGTCCGTGCATGATTCTCGAATGTCTCAGGGCATCCTTCCACTTCGTAAACGGAACTGTTACGAGGTTCTTACATGTCTGGTGAGAGCCTTTACCGCTTCCGCTCTTACGACAAAAAGTACGCAGGTTTTGCAGAAAGCTCCCTTCCGCACATGAGAAAATGCAAGCCACTCATATCGCTGCAGCCAGTGAAACTGAAACGTGCGCCTTTTCCCGTTTTTGGCGACCGAGATTTCAAACTTGTAGCTCGGGGTTGGCACCCATACGTTAGAGTATACCCGTTCTCGGATGTCATCGGGTATGACAGTGTTATTGACAAACTTCCGATATCATGTGGACAAAGAGGGCTGACAGTTTCCACACCGTCCTCGCAGTCATCCGTTCTCTCGGCATCCAAGTCTGCAGGTGTACTGTGACGTAGAGCGTCTTCTGATAAAAGAAGGCTTCTTCCTTCTTGATGCACGATAGTAATAAAAATATATTCATACATAAGTTTTCTGACAATAGTTTTTACTTCATGTTTCAATTAATTATTGTCGTAGGACTTATGCCAAGTTCCGCTTTACAAGCACCATAAATAAAATGACTCCGAGTATCCGTACATTCAATACATTTCATTTTCGCGCCATATGTGCCTGTGTATAGTGCTCTTTGATTTAGACTAGATGCAGTCGAGTCTCGTTAATTCAAACACGATTATATAGAATTGACGTTCTAGTCCTGTGGAAGTCATCTGTATTTTAATGGGCGAAAAACGCAGTCTTATCATTATCATGGCATTGAACCCTTTTCGTTCCCTAGCGGTTCGCTATTGGAACTGAACTTACTCCAATCTAATGCGTACCTTTTGTCCCATTTATACGAGTCCAAAAATTGCCTGCACTTTGAAACCGAATATTGAACCGCAACCACGTTCGAGGGTTGTAACAGCCTCTCCATGATCTCATCGAAGGGTCAAATGGAGTGCCATCGACTCAT
>JABSTR010002796.1:0-39387 GCA_013339765.2 Haemaphysalis longicornis | reverse complement strand
GCACTAGCTGAAGAGGCAGCGGCTTTTTTGCCATTCACTATGACAATGTGAAAAAAGCCATTGGTGCATTTCTTCTGGCAGGTCCCTGGAGTCAGTGGGTTGCCTGAAGAAATGAATCAGTGCTCAGGTAGATAACGTTAAGCAATTATCACAATACAGACCTCGATCAAGAGCTTCTAAGAAGTCGAGGTAGGTATCGGTTTGTAAAGATCCAAATAAGATAGTAAGAAATTGTAGGGCATTTTCTTGCACGAAAGAAAACAAAAGTGTATTTTTAGATGTGATGACACTTCTCAGAAGATTCTGCTCGAAACGCTTGTAGGCATTGTGCTTGCAAACGGTGGTGCGTGCATGCTTCCCAACTGTGGGGTAGTGCATAGGCCGCTGCTATGTGAGCACCGCAGCAAAGACATGAACATTGCCAGGTGCTCGTTTTTTCTTTCTTTTTTTTTTCATTGCCAACACAGTAGACTGCTAGCCTTTAAATGGAGGTTTCAAGCCTTCCTTAGAAAGCTAATATAAAAACGGAACATTCCAGCAATCCATGTTTCTGCAGTACAAACAACCGCTGTTTTGAAAGCAGTAAAGATGATGCTCAGTGAAACATTGCGGCGAATAGTTTGTTCTTCGCAAAACAGTATTTCTGGTGGAGAAGTGCTTAATGCAGAATGGCTGTAATTTTAGAGCAGTCATAGTGAAAGAAGGCGTGGCTTTCTACAGTGCTGTGAACCTCTTAAAAATAGATCGTTAGTGAGCTTTTAAAGTGCTGTCTGCAAAACATGAGCAGTGAAATGCATTCACGCATGATTTTTGGCAGAAAATAGTTTTTCTACCTTTAGTTGTTAGACAACCCCTGATGGCTTTAGTGAGCTACTAATGGCCCCTCCCCCCTTTCCCCCTCCGCTCCCTACACACAAAAACACACCTTTTGTGGCATCTTTGTCAACTACGACTGCACGCGGCAATTTTTATTGCTGCAAACCTCGTGCGAGCGTACTGAGTTTGTTCCCTGCCATATCCGTGGCCTCAATAATACTGTGGCAGCAGAGTATTACAATCTAGGCAACTGACCATTCATAGCCGTTTTGCAAAACAATTGGGCCTGTTTGTTTCTTATCGCGTGTGCTTTCTTTCTTTCTTGCCTTTTTTTTAGGTTCAACCCTGCGAGTACAGTTATGCGCAGAATTTTGCGGCGTGTGCTTTTTTGCAATACGCTTACTTTATTGCACAACACATAGGAGAAATGCGGTACTATGCCGTAATAGAAACAACTGAAATAAAGCCAACGGTATGTAGGGTGTAAAAAAGTGCAATAATATACGGACGTAGCACAGGTTTTATAGTTTTATGATAGAAGCGTTCCTTTCCCGTCATTCGCATAAACCTTTTTACTCAGTGGGTACTATGAGTATTTTTGATCTGAGTGATTAAACGAATAAATGCTAGTGTACCGAAGCACGGCTAAGGTGCACTGCTTTAATTTTATAAAGTGACAGGTGGGGAAATGTAGTATGATGCTTATTAATGAGAGAGCTGTAGCAATACGTGTTCTCAAAATACACATTTCATGGGCTTTGTTCTTCCAACTGAGGGATTAAAATAGTACTCATGCTTATTTTAACACACACTTCAGTTGGTAATGTATTGAGTAAAACTTGCCTGCTAGTTTCCCACAGTGGACTGGAACAATTATACCCTACTTACACGTGCGCAGTTACCCCGCTAACCATGGTTAAAGCAAACTGAGTTTGGCCACCTAAGTTCGGTTATGCTAACCGCAGTTCCCGCTGCCGCAGTGTTTAAAAATCGCACAAGTCAGTTTGGACGCAAGTGGCGGCGCATCAGCGCAGGCGAAAAAAATCACCTGGCGTTCGCAGGAGACGAAGGCCTCAAATGGCGGGAGCCCCAAAGCTGCCACCAAGCGCAGCTTGCGCTCTTTGCGTTGCTCTCGCAGTCGGCACGACCGCCCGTGAGCAGCAGCTCGTTTCCCGGTTCACGCGATCGACTAACAGAAAAGCCTAAATTTGTAAATCCCGCTTATCGTTTGCCAAAAAATGGACAAAGCAGGCAATCATGAATCGTATTCAGCACTCAGAAACGGTCCGTGCGCACATCGGCCGTGCCTGCAAACACGCCGGCGCGTCTGTCCGCACGGTACTGAAAGCGGCTCGAACCAGCCGAGACCATGGCAGCAGCAGCTTGTCGCCGCTCTTCGAAATCAATCCGATCACGGGAAAGAACTTCCACATGCGAGAAAGCGGATGTTAGTGTGGTTACAAATTGTGCTATGGATTGTAATTCGTAGTTGTAGTGATAGCGGCGATCAAATATCCACCGCGATCCTAAGTTCCCAACACCGAACAGACCCGAGAACAAGCCAGTCGTGAGCTGTTGGGGAAGCCTCTTTTTCGCCGCAAGCGAGTGCGTCGCGTTTGGGTCTGAAGCAACTGTTAAACGATATTTTCTTTTCTCGACACTGCTTTTCCTTTGGTTTTGATCGTGAGGTTAAAAGTTTTTTACTTTATTTTTGTTACGCTCACAAGCAAGGGACCGCTGTCGACACAATGGGAATTTCGCATGTAACAGCCAAAACCGCTCTTTGCGATATCCGCGGTTAAAATTTAGTAACCACCGTTAAAAGTAACTGCGGTTACTGCTGCCGTGTAACTAGGGTCTTATTCTCAATTAAGGGATGGTGTGGGGACAACCAAAATATTTTAATTATAAAACGGTTTGGTTGACTTCTTGCCAGAACTTTAAAGTATGTTTAGGAAGGTTTAAGTTATGTTGGCGATGTTTGTTTCCCCGGAATTCCTTCTTCAAACCGCAATAGCGCAGAGAATCTGACCCCCCGTATCCTAAACCGACAAACTCAGCTTCCGATACAAAAACTGTACATTTATTTACAGCCCAGCGGGCAGCTAAGAAACCGTACTCGGGCGGAGCCCGAAGACAACGGTACGAGCTCTCCTGCACCCGAACCGTGTCTCTCTGTCTTCATCTTCCGTTCATCATGCCACTCAGGGACGGGGAAGGGGGGAAAGCGAGTCCCCTTCGTCGGGGTCGATCCCAATGTGGTGGACGTTAGGACATCCGGTGCGAGCAGGCGCGGCCTTTCTCTCAATGCGCGGCGTTTGAAAGTGCCTCGCGACACATTCTTTTCATTTCCGTGCTGCTCTTCTTAGGGCCTGTGCCATTTGGTGTGTCGGAGCGCCCGACACCTCCGCCGCCACTGTCACACATATCTTCAGGAATATTTCACACGCGAAACACACACCACACACACTGTTCGCGCGTGCTCCATCGTTCCTTCGATTGACGTCACAACAATCAGCATGACCACTGCCACATCATCCTGGCTGCAGGTTAACAGGACAAATTAGCCGCAATTGTCACCTGGCTCATTCAGAGCGAGCAGCCTTTAGAAAGCGGTATGCACCGGCCGTCGTCATCCGAAAACACCCTTACCATGCGGCGCACCTCTCACACAGCAGTATCCGGAGCCCCTCTCATCCTCGCTTTCTCGCTCGGGAAGGGACCGCTGCTGCCTCGTCAGCATGCGTTGCAGCGACGGTGCACTGAGGTGAAGCTGACTTACGCTTTCGCCTCTTTCAAGGCGAACCCTCGGGTTCAGCCGCTTCTGCGCTCGGAGCGTTGTGCTCCCCTACGCACCGCTGGTCAGGTTAATAGAAGAGGACCGCCTAGCGGCTACATCAACGCCGACATTAAATGCTGGAGCGGCTATCTCTTCAGCCACTCCTACAGTCCTACCTGCGCCTGCCTGGCGCTGCATTACATGGTCGGCCGTACCCTGATTTACACTTTCGTCTCTCAATTTCCTGGAGCTTCCCATGTCAGTCACACTTTCACTACCCTACATTTAGGTATCTCCAGAAACACAAGATGCACTGTGCGCGGCAGCAACTGCATCCGATTCCTCGCGCGATTCCCGTGCTGCTGGATGCTGCAAAGCAACTGGCCGCTCGCCCACGCTCCCGGAATGTTGTCCACCTCCGAACGCGGCGCAACGGGCTCACGATTAAATGAAGCCAACATCAGCCCCTTCAGAACGGTTCATTTAGCAACTGCATAGTTCTTCCGCTCCTTTTGTGCGAACCCTCGCGTTCGGTCGCTACTGAACCACCGTTCGCGCACGAACCGCCGTTCTCTACCACACACCATTGTGCGACGCGAGGAGTAGCGAGGGGCTCATCGGCCACATCAACACGAACATGCGGCAAAGCGGAGCCTGTCTCCCTTGCTATCAACTTATTCAGGAGCATGCGCACACTGTTATTCCCCTTTGACGGCCTGCCATTCCTTCATGCAGCCTCACGCGTAACTCCTTCCTTCACCTCCATCTTCATTTCGGTAAACTTTTCTATGTGGGATGCTTGACTACCCTGCTGCATGGTTGCAGGAAATATGAATGCCCACGGAGGAACGTGCGCCACTATCCTCTCTTCACCTTTCTCGCGTTACACTGATCGCGCCGGATCCCGCGAAACAGGAGGCTTACGCATGCCCTGTAAATGGGTTCCAGCCCGCACATCCTTTGGCGTACCGTCGCACCCCAATACACTTCCTCCCTCAGTGCTGAACATTACTTGTTCAGCAATCTGTGAGCCAGAAACATCGTTAGCACTCCTAAAGCGTTCACTCTTCGGACGTTCCGCTCTCACTCTGCCTCAGCGATTCTCAATTTCGCCTGCAATAGCGCCTTCTGCTGAGCGAACGACATTGCAATGCTTGCTGTTTCTGCACCGTTCATATTCAGCACTTCCTAATCATCATCATTATCTCGCGGCTTCACCTAGATAGCCGCTATATGTCATGGTGAATCTCAGACACAGCATCGAGCGAGGCACTGACCTGCATAGTCCTGTGCCCGTAGAGATGCCGCACCAGTGCAGATGGCGTATCCATTTATGCGCCGCTCCTTCTGCCATGGTATGTGGCAAACAATTGCCAGCTGACTTCTCGCCTGCCGACAGCTCGCTGCTCTTGCCGCCCCACGTTCAGTGGGCTGCTGATGCCAACACTGACCTATGGTCAAGCTGCTTCTGCGCCGCGCATTAGGCCGCACAGATTGCCTCGGTCTCCGTTGAGAAGTCCGTTGAGAGCCGGTCGAGCGGCTTCTCCACCTGGCTGGCAATCTCGCTGCTTCCGCCGATCTCGTTCAGCAGACCACGATTTCTCCGCGTGCTCCGTCCGTGGAGGAGCCCGCCTTGCCTGCAGGCTGCTGCCTAAGTCGTCACTGTTGAAGATCCTGTCGACTGCGCCAGTTATCTTCTGCGATGTTTTTTTCCCCGGTGGTTCTCCTCCAAGCCGCAGTAGCGCTGAAGATCTGACCCCGGTTATCCTCAAACGACAAACTCCTCTCCTGCACCCGGACCACGTCTCTGTGTCTTCATCTTCCGTTCATCATGCCGCTCTGGGCCGGGAAAGAGGGAAAAGCGAGTCCCCTCCATCGGGATCCATCCACAAGTGGTGGTCGTTAGGACACCCGGTGCGAGTAGGTGCGGCCTTTCTCGAAATGCGCGGCGTTTGAAAGCAGAGCACAACACGTTCTTTCCATTTCCATGCTGCTCTTCCCTTGGCTTGCACCAGTTGGTGCGTTGAAGCGCCCGACAGTTAACCTGTAACTGTACCGCAGAGAATATTTTAGGTCAGTTTTACAAGTATGTGCATGCCCGAAAAAGTTAGGCATTCCCTTTCGACATCGACATCAGTGTGATGCCATGTGTGCATGTACCCAAACTGCCTAAATCAGAGCTCCCATGACGTATCGAAGGTGCCCTGCTCTGCCTGATCCTTCCGAGAAAACACAGATCCTTCAGTGATGGCGCCAGTGTTTTCTATTGAACACAATTGTCGAGAGTCATGAGCTACTGCCCAGTCCTTAAAAAAATGTCTGCTGTCGTCCTGGGTGAAAAGGAAGGAAATGCCCAAAACAGGCAGCACAAAAGACAAAGGAATAATACAAACAACAGCACTTCTGTTTTTCCTCATTTTTTTGTCTTATATATCTCGCCCATTTTGCAGTCTCGTCTTTTTCAACTTTAAGTAAACTTGCCACAGCCTTAACCGTTGCAAGTCTTCATGGGCCCTTCATTGAAATTCCGAATGATTTAATGGATTTTTATGCTTGCGTGATGCCTGCAAAGGAGAGATCTTGCTTATTTTCATAAACTTCGAATTGAACAAGTAGTGACAGGTTAAAACTTTGCAACTTTTGTAAATATTAGTTTATAGCACGGGTCAGCAAGCTTTTCGGGCGGAGAGCCGGGTTAAATGCAACCGACTTGGAGGGTGCGGAGGGCACATTGGTTGGGCACATTGGTTGGGAGGGAAGGGTGGCTTTGCAGACAAATAAATTTTGCGGGGGGTTTGAAAGCAGTGTACAAAACTAGAAAAGTAATCCTTTTCATGTTTATTTTTATCACGAATGTCACGAGCTTTCATGCCAGTTGAGGTCGAAACTGCCATGTCAGCCTTCAGGCAGAAAGTGACAAGAGAAGGGGGTCAACCATTGTGCCGGGGGCCACATAATACTACCCGATGGGCTCCGGGTTGCCAACCTCTGATTTATAACATTTTCCTATATTGTCTGAACATGAAGCACTGGACAACCAAAGGTTGTCAGTTCGTGATGCATTCACTTGTGACAGAAATGGGTGGCACCTACGGAAATTTTGTGGGTGTTGCGAACAACTCAAGGCAGGTTTTTGTGGGAAGATTGACAAGCATGCTCTCAATACGTTGAAGCACTTTTGAGAGGGAGCCCGCGTGTCATAGGACCTGTTTACAGGCTAGTTTCCTGGTGCTAACAAATTACAAAATTTTTATGGCTGCTGCAAAATGTTTAATAAAGATTTGTTTTTACAATGTTGTAACAGTTTGTGACCCTGCTCAAACATTTAAAATGCTTCCCGGTTTTTATTCTTTTTGATTGCTTGTCCATTTTTCATTTCCAAAGTACCGTATATTATCTGTAGTGCTTTTTTTGCAGTGCCTCAATGAGCTCCTTACTACTGACCTGCCACAACCGCCGTGGAAGAGAGTGGGCGAAATCATTGCGTCACAATTGCTAATCTCACAAGGTCTGTGGGCTTTCTGTATCTTAAAATCGAGGAAATTGACATGCAGTTTGTTAGGCTTTAGACAATACCTGCTGTTTATAGTTACTGGTGGGACCCTCGGCATAGCTTGGCATAGATTGTGTCACTGACACAATCGCATCCAATCTTTCCTATGTGTGTAAGCTTCCTGTATCTTCCTTCTTCATGTGTCACTCCACCTGGAGAATTTTCACTTGGTTTAAGAGTGTAATGCATGCGCTTGCAGAGCTATAAATGGGGTGATGCCCACTTGTGCAGTTCTCAACTGAGAGGTGATGTTCATGGTCACGCAATCGCACATTCGCACACGTTCCAGTGTGCCCTATGTAGACCTTTCCACATGAATGAGGTATTTCAGAAGTAATGTCCCTACACAGCAACTTGCGTAGGCATTGGTGTGCTTTTTCTCGCACCCTTGTCTATCAAAGGGACCCGCAGCACTTACCCTCGACTTCTCAAAATGTATTTTGGGGTAAATTCTATGGTCCCAGCAATCACCTCCCACAAGAATCATGGAAAGTTTTTCTCTATGAAGGAAGGTACGTGCGATGAGAGATAGCACTTAATCATTCCCTCTAAACTCATTGCGGACAAGTCGGACAACGCGATGAAAGCTTCACGCTCTCTCCCGGAGAAGGGGGTGGCTCGTGGTATTCTTTTAGGGAGCCTTCATTATATCGCAGGCTGGGGAGTTTTCCCCTTTTCTCCGTAACGTGGAGGGGTGTATTTCCGGTTCGGGGGCAACAAAAAAGCAGGCATGGCAACCTGCGCGCAAGCGCGCACTCAGGCTTTTTGAAGCAATAAAAGTTTGTTTTCAAGTAGTCTGATTGAAAGGGAAGTACTGAGTTTGCCCCCCACACTTCGTGCACACTCAATACAAAAGAAACGCTGAGACTGTTCATACAGGTTCAGGCTAGAAGAGGTTGGTGCACAGCGCGGATGGAGGCAGAGTGCTACAAACAACCAATAGGACAGCCTTTGCAAAAATGACGTAATTTTGTAGGTGCCAGTGGTACATAAATTGTTGAGAAAAATGAAGAGAGCGCAGTTGGTATTTCCGCGTCTTTTACATAGACTTGCGTGCTTGCTGCTTTATGTGCACGTGTAATAGTTGGCTCAGGTTTTTTCACATTGTAATCGAAATATCGCGTAGGTTGTTTATTGCTCAAAGCAAGTTGCAGGGTCCGTTTCATCTTGCTTACACTGCGTGGCACATTCCTGCATGCTTGATGGATGGTGAAAACAGCACCTCGACTCCTGCCATTCATTACCATTCGTATGATGTGGGAAATATTTTGAAGCTGTGTCACAACTTCACGGTTTTTATTTTCTCGCTCTTTTTCAGTGTTACTGTTTGCATTTTCAGTTCTCTTTTTTAGTACTCTATGCGATGCCGCTAACAAAAATGACTGCAGGAATCTCAACTCTTTTATCCTGACAATCTGCATGCCGAAGCGGTCGTTAACTTTGTGTAGGCTTCACTGGCACTGGTTGGCGGAGATATGGAGTCCAGTACCCCTTTGCGCAAGAAAAATAGGGTGATAGTGCAGCGGCACGCATTTGAGGCAAACGCAGGAGGCTTACCCTGTAAGAAAAAAGGTGATTGTGCCAAGAGGCCTGTATACCGGAGAGATGAAGTATGCAGAAGAACGTATGTATTAAGAAGAGTGGAAACTTTCCTTCATCACATTTTTTTTGTGCCTGTTCATCCATGTACCTCTGGTTGTGTTCTTTTATTGCATAATAGTTGATAGTCTGTGGCAGTCTTTGACAGCTACTGACTCTCGGTGGTTGTCAATATTTTTCGGTGCTTGCAAGTGTTGTTTCAAGCCACTTTTGCGCTCATTGGTAGACATAGCTAATGCATATATTGATAGGCAGCATTCTTGAAATAAAGTATTGGCACTAACAGGATTCTGTGAATATGAAAAGGAAGAATTAGGGCAGAGTGAAAGAAAGGGAAGGTTGGTTTTGAAATCGAATGTCTTCCAGTTTTCAGCAGTTCAGGTATTAATTCAGGTCATTTCCTTGCATTGAAACAGAAAAAAGCAATTCACCATCTTCTCATTTCTTGCTACATTTGTGAATTTGTGGTTACCATCCGCATACACAAAAAGTGTTGGGGGAGCTTGTTTTGTTTAGTGTAATTTTGAAATAGCTTGCGCTATCTGTCCCCATTCCTGTTCACACAGCATTTGGGCTGACTACACTGGCACGTTAGCTTATGGGAGCAGAGTGCCTGTACGGTCAAAAATTACTTTAGCGGCTTTAATTGTACTATTGCGGAACCACTTTCCCGGCTGTCTTTATTATTGCACAAGCTTGCATAGTATGAAGAACTGAATAAACCTTTTCCCGAACCAACAGTCCACAATTTGAAGCTGCGGCACTTGTGCTCAAAAAGAGGTTTCGTATTTCTTCGCAATGAAGTAATGCTTTAGCTTTAAAATATTGAGTTGGAGCATACGTTGCTTCTTGGAGTTGCAGTTGGTTTATTAACTAAAAATAAGGCACAATTACTGCAAGCGAACAATTATTTGTAGCCGTGCCTTGCTTGTCGTAGGCCAGAAAACAAGTCATTCTCAGTTATCTTATGTCAGTATGGACTATTTTTGTACCGACTGAAACGTTCTGGCAGCAGCCACTTAACTGTGGGAAACAGCCTAGCTATGCATCAGGAGTAATGGCTATGGATAAAGCATGGTTTAAATGATAACCATAGTTTAAATTTAAAAACTCACGAATCAGTGAGGCTGGGGAGCCCGGTCTGTTAAAACATCGTGAAGGTTGTTACTTTGTACTATTTCCTCTGTACTGGTTTACTTTTTTGAACCATGACATGTTTGAACCAGTTGTATCTTTAAAAAATGGTTTTGGGCCATACATTGTTCGAACTTCCCCTAAAGGTAGTCGAAATTTTTTGCAACTAGACAACAGGTACTGGTAACTCAAGATTCATGATAAATGTTCTTTCTGAAATTTTTGCATTCTTGAAGGAACCCTGCAGCACTTGTCAAAGACTATTTGGAATGTATTTTGGGTTAAAGTCTATTGTCCCAGCAATCTCTTCCCACAAGAATTATGAAAATCTGTTCACTATAACCAAAACTACGCGCGATGGGAAATCAACGCAAAATTGTTCCCTCTCAACTCGACTGCAGACAACGCGACAAAAGCTTAACGCTCTCTCCTGGAGTCGGGGGCGGATTGCAGCATTTTCTTTTGGTGCCTTCACTATATCACAGGCCAGGGAGTTTTCTTCGTTTCTCTGCAATGTGGAAGGGTATTTCCGGTCTGGTGCCACAAAAAAGCAGGCATTGCAGCCTGCTCACGAGTGCGCCCTCAGGCTGGTAGTGGATTTTTAAAGCAACAAATGTTTCTTGTCGAGTTGTCTCGTTGAAAGGGGAGTACTTAGTCCATCACTCAAAACACAAAAGAAACCCCAAAACTGTCCATACAGGTTCAGGCTTAGAAGAGTTTGGTACACAGTGCCGACGACGGCGTATCGTCACAGGAAATGCGAGAAATAAGCCGTCAAGTTGACCAGCGGCAGCCAATAGGACAGCCATGGTTGACAAGACGTCGTTAGGCCATGTAAGGGGCGCATAATGAGAAAAATTGAAAGCGCGGTTGGTTATTCTGCGTCTCCCACAGTGATTTTCACACCCACTGCTTCACCTGCATGTGAAACATTTGGCTCAGGTATCCCTGGCAGTGTAATAAAAACGTGTCGGAGGTTTAGTTCCACTGCTCAGAGTGGTGCAGGGTCCTTTTAAAAGCTAGATGCATTGCCCATATGCAGTTCAAACATCTGTAGGGGCCTCGAAATGCCTTGCTGAGCTTGGTGACTGTGGATTGTGCAGTGTTGTAACTCGTCCTTTTTTTCTTTTTGTTCCCTTGCTGCAGGCACGCCTGAACATGGCAGCTGTGGCTTCCATTGAGCAAGGCAGCTGTACTCTGTCCATGACCACCATAGCCGTCGCATCAAATGGAAGCAGCATCACTGTACGAGCAGCAATTCAGGGAATAAATGTGCCCCTCATTTTGTAATAAAGACAGTCTTTGTGAGTTTTTGAATTTAATTTTTTCTTAAAAGCACGAATGATTGCTGTTACAAGGTTAATAATTCTACCCTTGGCTGTAGAAACAGCTTGGCTATACTTATTCTAGGGCTGAAGGAGAGCTGCAACACCACAATTAAAATACCTGCTGCAGTGGAATGGCCGGACGAGTAAGTTGTACGGCTAAAGGTCAACCATGGCTAAGCAGCAAATGTTTGACAGCTAACCCCCTGGCTAGGATGAGTAGCCGTCGTCTGTAAAAGTTGAACGGCCGTGGGTTGTTAAAGGTTAAACTGCCGTCGGCCTGCAAAGGAACAGCACGATGGCGGCAAAGTCTGGCGGCCCAAGGGCGGTTGTAGGCCCATTGGCGATGCATTGGTCAAATGTGAGCAGCTGTACAGCTGACACAGGGAACGTTCATCACATTTTGAGTATGGGCTTTACACTGTGATGGGGCAATGACCATGCATAAATTACCTGGCCTGAGATGGACAGCTCATGCTTAGTCGTACAAGCTTTTGGTGCATGGGTTGTGCTTTTTTTGGCACAGTTTCTGCTTCACTTTTTGTCAAGTCTCTGTCGCTATTAAACGTTTGTTCTACTACCAGGAAACAGTGTCTCCCGCCTTACTCCGGAGAGCAGCCAGGACGTATTCCTGAAAATGATTTTTTCACCCAGAATATTGCCTGTTCCAGCGACAAGCAGTTTCTCATTTCTAGAATAGACCAGGCTTATCTTGTAATACTCGGGATCAAGGCGATATATGTTGACGTTTCTCTATAACAGAACAACCTCAAAACACTTTTTCGGAGTGTTTCAAAAGAAGATCGGTGTGTTTCCGTGTTTATAATATAATAAAATTTTGCTGTAATGCCTTGCGCTGCACTTTTAAGGATACCGCTGTTACCTTAAATAAACCTGTGATGATACTATTGCGACTATGGCAGTGTGGAAGGCCGCAGATTTTGACATTGAGGCGTCACAGTACATAAAATCGCCGGACACCTAAACACTTTTAAAGGGGCTCTAAATATCATTCGGAATGTTGGGATTTGAATCGCACCAACGCTAAATTACGCGTGAACTACAAGATATACCGAATATTACTTGTCTACATAAAGCAGGGGCCGCGCAAACAGACAAAAGAATATTTTTTTTCTTTCCTTGTTACCTGCAAATATCGGTGTTCCCACCTTTAATAACTAAGAATTAAACGAGGGTGCACGTTTCGGCGATTCCTGCTAGCCGCACTCCAGCGCTGCGTATCTCTGCAGGGTTGAGTTGCGATAGTCGCCACCCCTCACACGAGCTTATGTGAGTTTGTAGATATAGCTCGTCGTTTAGAACACCATAATAGCACTGAAAAACACGGAGCGCCTATGCAGGCGCAAATACCGATACAGGGACGACCGCGGGGAGCATCTGGCTGCACGCTGTACAATAAGCCCATTGTGCGGTGTGTAAAGATCGCGTACACCGCCGCAGCTAAAACTTGCCAGCGCCAACCAGAGCGGCATTATATTGCCTAAAATCAGTTCAGAATTGCGTGAAAGCGGGTGATCGGGGACTGATATGGCGGTGAAATATTGCGCTGTGGTGAAATATTTCGCCACCGCGGTGTCGTAAAACAATGATTGCAGAGATGCCAAGCCGGTTCAGCTTTACTGGCGGGCTTCGCAGGGATCTGTATGCCGTGAGAGCCCGCATCCACAAACGCTAGCGGGCCGCATGTGGTCAGTGCAAACATTCAATTGTTGCCGTGAGCGAGCATGCTGTGTTTAAGAACCCCTATCTGGCATTCAAACTCTCATTAGCCTTATTCTAAAACTGACGTGCCGAGGCAAGTACGGCCGGCGCAAAAAAATCCCCACACCTCCCCGAAGGGGATCGTGCGGAAATGCGAATGTATTGGGTGTACCGATGAGTGCGCTGCGAGTAATTATTATTAATGGCGTATTTAATGAAGAGAGACGAGAGTGTGAACGTAACCATTTATACATGCATCAGCACCTGTTTGTGTTATTGTTGTACCTGACGGCCACAGTCACCGCCTTGTGGTCGCTGAAGTGCACGGTCAAAGGGTCTTTGAGAAGCATACGCGCGCACAGTTTCGCGTGCCGCGCGTATGCTTCTCAAAGACCCTTTGACCATGCACTTCAGCCACCACAAGGCGGTGATTGTGGCCGTCAGGTACAACGAGAGGAGAGACCCGCACAACACGCCCTCCCCGCGCGCGAGCTCTCTCCGCCGAGCTCCGCGATGCCAGCGCCCTCACACGCCCGAGCGCGCTCCTCCTCTCCCCTTGCCCTCCGCTACTCCCGCCCGAGCTACCACTTGCTCTGGTTGCTAGGCGCTCCACAGCTGTTGCTAGGCGCACGCCGGCCAACGCACGACAACCCATGACTAAGAAATGCATTCGCATTTAGAACCCGGGCTACCGCTACTGCCAGCAGGCCGAGCAGCCAGTTGTAGACTGAGTATGCACGTCGTCGTCGTCCTCATCATCATCACCAGCGTATATACGCCCACTGCAGGGGAGAGGCCTCGCCCAGTAACCTCCATTACCGCGGTCCTGCGCGAACTGCGACCAATTTTTCCCCGCAAAATTCAATATCTCATCTGCCCATGTAACTTTCGGCCGCCCCTAAGTTGCACAGTTGCACGTAAGTAGCACAGAAAAAGCGTTACGTAGCGCCGAGTGAAACCAGTGGCTACGCGTATGCTGATCCGAGATGGGCCTTGTCATGTTTCGCTAGGTGGTTGGCGCTGCGTCAGACAAAACGTAGCTTGCATAGTGCTTTCCAGGCGCGATGAGAGGGTGAAAGCTCCAGGCCTTTTTGCTGGCTCTTTTAAACGATATACGATATCGTATCGTATCGTATATATATACTATACCGCAGCTAATACTTAACGCTTTGAAACCTTTTGGGGAGAGGAATTTCCTTGAAAAGTGCTCACGGATGGTGCACGTAAAATCAAAATATTTGAAGCCTTCTTTAGGGGCCCCTTTCATGGGTTTTGATTAGAAAGCCTCAAAGTCCAGTCGAACACCTTAGACGCTCGCTCCTCGCAGCGATGGGGCTTTTGGTTGTTGGACAGGACCAAGACGGCGTTGTTGCGCCCACCCCGTCAGTTCGTTTGGCGCTACCGGTATAGTTTGACTGACGGGGTGTTCCCTGCCTGAACCCATGTTGAGTAGTGTTGGGCCTACAACTAATAATTATCTGCTGGTGACAGCTGGTTCATACTTTTGCAGCCTTGTTCACTCAATGTCGGCAGCTTTTGGTGGCATCGCATGAGACACTGCTTGCAGATCATTCCTCCACGGAGGGCTTCGAATGTACGCTCTGTCACGATCATCTCATGCCAATGGTAAAGCCCCCGAGGAGGCGTCCCGCGAGCTGTAGAGCAGTTTCCGAGTTCGGTGGTGTGCTAGTTCTCTTTGGCATACAGAAACTGCTGGAAGAGTGTCTAAAGCAGCTTGGTGTAATAAATGGTATCGCCTTCAGCCATCGCCCCACTGCAGCTGATGCTTCCTTCGTTAGCCGAAGGCTAAGCATCGACCCGTTTGTTTTGTTACCAGCCTGGCTAAGTTCTATGTGCTTGTCACAGCATCAAACGCGATCATAAAAATGCCCTACTTTATGCAGGCTCTGCTCCTCGGCTTCATGTCGACTACAACCTGCGTTTTCCGGCTGCCCGCAAGACCTCCCGGATTACCTCCTGCTTACCTCGCCAACAAGCCGCCACATCTGTTTGCCGGCTAGAACAAAGAAAGTTAAGCCGAACCGGATCCGCCGCCTTCTGTCGTCGACCAGTTCATCGTCTGGCAACATCAGACAACTACTAGTACCGCAGCCCTACAAAAGCCGCTTTTGCCAGGACGCCAGTTGGGGCATGTCAACGCAGAGAACGCCATCATAAAAATGCCCTTCTTCATGCAGGTTAATTACTTGCAACACGCAAATTCCTTTCGTTCAAGTGGTCCATTTCTACTTGCGGTGTCGTTCCGCTTTACATCCTTGAATGGTGGCGCAGGTCGTTGTGTCAATCATTGTGTTCTTTCTCAATGAATGTCCTTTTTTGCCTTCTGCTCATGCTCGCAGGAGACATTAAATCTAGCCCTGGTCCTTCCCATACACTTGAAAGTATTGCTGAAGCAATCGCACTCGTTCAAAAGTCGCAAGATGCAGTGCTCCTGGAATTGGCCCTCATCCGTGCAACCCAGTCCAACATGCCAGTCTTCGAAGATTGCCTATCCTGCGTGTTCACGGTCTAAGCAAATTAACGCAGCCCGTGCCGCTGATCCCACTACCGAGGATGGTAACATTCTGTCTAGCTTTTCATCCAACATTAAAACGCTAGCCGAAAAATACGATGACTCAGAGAATCCCCTTCGCCGGTGCAGCCCGTTTTTTTAAATATCCGACATAAGTAACGAAACATGGGCGAATCCAAAGCACGTATAATCTCGTTCGGCTGCGAAAAACTTGAAGTTTAAATTACCTCCGCAGATATTGAAAGAGCACACAGGCTACGCAGGTGTGAAGCCATTAAAAACCACCCGACTACAACCACCCTGCTTAGATTTAGGGATAAGGCTAGAATACTTATCACAGGACCGAAACTGAAGGAGTCGTTATTTTCGGTACGCGAGGAATATTCAGCGGCTGCAAGATTAGCAAGAAAAAAGCTTTTCTGATTTTCGCACGAAGAAAACTTACTGTCCGTCCAAATCCGTTTCGACAAGCTTATCGTTCACAAAAAGCCTTTAGTTTACGACGCCGAATCGAACACAGATATAGAGCTGAAAGCATACATTCCCTGTGTGCTTCCAAGGTTCGAGCCCTCCCCTTCTTTCCAGTTCATTAAAACCCGAATCGCTTCTCCAGTTTATCAAGCCACGTAAATCCTGCTCACGAATATCTGTACGTACATCCCCAAAAAAGAAGAGCTGCAACCACTCCTTGGACAGCAACACTGACATTGCAATCTTAACAGAGTAATGACTGACTCCTGATATTCACGATAATAAAATACGTCAGAAGAACGCCCATTTATCTTCTTACAGACTGGATAGAAACGGACAAGGAGGGAGTGGTATTTTACTTTTTGTGAAAGACAGCCTACCCTCCCAAGCTCTAACAATCACTACGAATTTTGACATTCTTTGCGTTGAAGTAATCGTTCTGAGGTGCAAAAACATTCCCCTATAGCCTGTTACCGCGCACCCGACTGCGACTATTCCTTCACAGATGGCCTTCAATGTGTTCTTTTTGATCAGAAACCCCGCTTTCCTCACGCCAACGTCTTGCTTTACGGGGTCCTCAGTTACCCTGGCATCGACTGGGACAACTTGTGCGCTACTTCATGACAATCTAAAGCTTTCCTTGAACTGTGTCTCCTTTTTGTTTTATACAAATCAGTCTCAATGCCAACTCGTAACACAAACACTCTTGAGCTTGTTCTTGTCTCGAACCCAGATTTAGTTCAGTCAGTGTCATGCATTCCCAGTCTGAGTGACCATAATGTCGTATTGTTTTCACTGTCGATTGCTTTACCTTCACAAAGATCTTGAAAAAAATTAATACGCGAGTTTAACACTGCTGCCTTTTCGAGGATTAACTTGAAACTAATACATTTTTGGTCTTCTTAACCCTGTCTGCCTCTACCCGAACAGTTGTGGAGAACTGGTCATTGTTCAAGCGGAAATTATTAACGCTCATAGATAACCACGTCCCGCTTCTTCGTGGTCCAGGTGATGCTCAGTGACCTTCGTATTCTAATCTTCTGAGGAAGCTATCGCAAAAGAAAAACAAACTTTTTCGTGCTGCTAAAAACTTGGCGTCAATAACCACATGAAACAGATATTTCGCATGCCTTCGTGAATACACTCACCTGCTGAAGCGCTCCAAAAAAATGTTTTAATGATGACTTGCTTAACTGTGCGCGTACTAATTCGAATAAATTTTGGGAAATTCTCAAACTAAAAAATAACTCTCAGAACATATTTTGACCAATCGTGACGGTTCTCACGTTCCTCTCTCCGCAGCGAGGGGACGTCATGAATACTCACTTTACTCCAGTTTTCACTTCTGAACCACTTCATATTATTCCAGTCATGCCGAGATCTAATTTTTCAATAGTGCTACCCACTGACATTATCTATGAAGGCATCAGCAATGTGATAAATAAATTAAAAGTATCGAGCACCCCCCTTAACAACATTCCTGCCAAAGTTTTAAGGGCTACTAATAGCATATTGTCACGGTATAAACAAAACTACTAGCGGAATGGTTTATTTACACAGGCGAACTTGTGCCCACAAGCAAGCTGCGAACCTCTAGCCTTTGCTGAACTCTCAAGCTCCTCTTCCTTCTCTTCTTCTCAGGGTCCCTTTCTACGTCGTCGTCGTCTCCACAAGTTACCAGCGGCTATCCCCCAGTTGGGTATGTGGAGAAACAAGAGCGGTTGGTGAATGCCTGCCCAGGGCATGGCGTCAAGTTCAAACTCATTACCAGCCGTGGCATTGCCCCCCCTCCTGGATGGCATCGACCCGATGCCACTCGTTCAAAACAAGAGGAATATCATAACCACTTGGTTACAACGTCAGCATGCGGCGGGGACGCCAACGCGCACGAACAGTCATCGCCTTGTCATCGGGCGTGATACGGTTTCAGGCGTACGACATGTACAACGTCTGGGCAATGTTGACGCTTGGAGAGGAAAACGCGTTTCCTTCTGGAACCACGACGTAGGTAACGTCCGATAGACGCGACAGAACCTTATAAGGAGCCCGAAGTAACCGCCGTAGTAGCTTCTTCTGAAAGGCCGCGACGGCGAAAGGGTGTCCATACCCATACGAGATCGCCGGGTCGGTACTCCACATCAGCGATGTCGGTATTGTACTGTCGGGTATCAATTTCTTGCTGTGTGCGGATTCGAAAGCGGGCCAGCTGGCGAGCCTCTTCAGCTCTCTGCGTCAGGTTTTCAATATTGTCGTTGGTTATTGCACCGTTGTCAACAGGCAGCATTGCGTCTAGCGTCGTAGTGACCTCGCGACCGTACACAAGTTCAAACGGAGTGAAGCGAGTAGTTTCCTGCACAGCCGTATTGTAAGCGAAGGTGGGCGTAGGGAAGAATTTTCGTCCCAGGTCTTGTGGTGAAGGTCAATGTACATAGACAGCATATCTGCCAATGTTCGGTTTAGTCGCTCCGTCAAGCCGTTTGTTTGGGGGATGGTATGCGGTACTTTCCGATGAGCGCTGTGCGTCAACCGGAGGACGTCCTGGACTAAGTCTGCGGTGAATGCTGTGCCGCGGTCTGTTATACTAACAGCAGGCGCGCCATGTCGGAGAACGATGTTGTAGAGAAAAAATTTGGCCCACCTCTGCAGCAGTTGCACGTGGAAGCGCTGCCTGTCTCAGCGTACCGCGTCAAATAATCCGTAGCAACGATAATCCACTTGTTCCCCGATGACGACCTCGGGAATGGGCCAAGTAGATCCATTCCAATTTGGCGAAATGGTGCGTCCGGCGGATCCAGAGGATGTAGTAGTCCTGCGGGTTTGACGGTTGGTGCCTTGCGTCGCTGGCAGTCACGGCAGGTCCTCACATACTGCTGCACTGATGTTAGTAGTTTGGGCCAGTAGTATTTCTGATGATTCTTGCAAACGTGCGGCTGACTCCTAGGTGCCCAGCGGTTGGTTCATCATGGCAGGCCTGTAAAATTTCAGTTCGTAATGCTGACGGAATGACGAGGAGAAACTTCTCCTTGCTATGGTCGTGATTCCTTTTGTACAGTACGTCGTCTAGTAGGCAGTAAGAATTTAGTCCCCGAAGAAAGGCGCGTGAGGCCGTGTAACGTTTTCCGCGAAGGTATTCAATGAGTGGTCGCAATTCTGCGTAGGCCAATTGATGTGCTGCCATGTCCGCAGTATGAACGACTCCGATGAACGGATATTCCTCGTCGGCGTCGGACGATCCGGCCGGAAGCGGTGCTCGGGACAAGCAGTCAGCGTCACAGTGTTTCCTACCCGATTTGTATACGACCGTGATTGTCGTATTCTTGTAGCCGTAAGCCTCCATCGAGCAAGCCGTCCGGACGGATCTTTGAGGTTGCGAGCCAGCAGAGGGAATGGTGGGTCGCTAACAGCACGGAACGGCCTAACCGTACAAGTACGGGCGGAACTTGCTGATAGCCTACCATCTGCTAGGCATTCTTTCTCTGTCGCGGAATAGTTACTTTCCGCTTTGGAAAGAGCGCGGCTAGCGTATGCTATTCACTTTTTCTACACCGTTCTGCCACTGTACGAGGATGGCAACCGATGCCAACCGTTGCTGGCGTCAGTACGAATTTCGGTGTCCGAAGCATCGTCGAAGTGAGCCAGCACGGGTGCAGTTTCGCAAGCGCTCACGGAGTGTGTCAAACGCATTTCTGCTGTTCCTCACTCCATTCGAAGGCTACGCTATCTTTCATAAGTCGCGTGAGGGCTCCGCTATGTGAGAAAAGCCTTCACAAAAGCGTCTGTAGTATGCGCAAAGTCCCTAAGAAGCGTCTGACAGCCTTCTTATCACTGGGTCGAGGAAACGAGGCTACAGCAGTCGTTTTTTCCGGGGTCTGGTCGAACGCCATTAGCACTCACAACATGGCCCAGAAAATTTAAGCTCTTGAAAACCTAGGTGACATTTCTCCGGCTTGATAGTTAACTGCGCTGCACGAATGGCTTCCAGGACACTTTTCAGGCGGGACAAATGCTCTGCGAACGTGCGAGAAAACACAACCACGTCATCCAAATACACGAGGCACGTCTGCCATTTGAGTCCAGCCAGAACAGTGTCCATCATGCGCTGGAACGTAGCCGGCGCAGAGCATAGGCCGAAGGGAAGGACCTTGAATTCGTACAGGCCATCCGGTGTCACGAACGCCGTCTTCTCCGCGATCTCGCTCGTCGACTTCGATCTGCCAATAGCAGATTTCAGGTCCAATGAAGAAAAGAATTTAGCATCACGCAGGCGGTCTAATGTGTCATCAATTCTGGGCAGGGGATAGACGTCTCGCTTTGTAACACTGTTCAATCTGCGGTAATCAACGCAGAAACGGAGGGTGTTGTCTTTTTTCCTTACTAGCACGACAGGTGAGGCCCATGCGCTTCTCGACGGTTGGATAACATCATCTGCCAGCATCTCTTCCACTTGCGTCTTGATCGCCCTCCCGCTCCTTAGGCGACACTCTGTACGGGTGCTGCCGCACAGGCCTGGCGGACTCGTCCGTAATTATTCGGTGCTTCGCGACCGGCGTACGGCGCACTTTAGATGTCGTGGCAAGCAATCGGAGAATCGCGCACAAGGCGTATAAAGCATCCTTTCTCTGTGGTCGAGAGTTTCTGGTCGATTTCCACGGGTATGTGTATGTCAGCTGTCGGCGACTCATCCGAAGTTGTTCCCCAATGTGGTTTAAATTGGTCACTTCGGCGACTTCCTCGATGAATGCAACGGTGGTACCTTTCGCGAGGTGGCGACGCTCATTTGTGAAGTTGGTAAGCAAGACGGGTGTGCACCCATTCTGAAGGTGTACAAACCCTCTTGCGATACAAATACCCTTGTCCAATAGCAACCGGATATTTCGTTCGGCTATACCTTCGTAGTCGACGAATGCGTCACTTCTAACGTCGACAAGTACGCTTGTGCGGGCGGGAAGCGTTACGTTGTCGTCGACAATGCGAAGGGCCGTGTCATGTCGGTCGGTGATGCTTCCGGCTATAGCTTTCTTTGTGGAGAAAATGATTGTGGGCTTCGGTAAGTCAATAACGGCCCCATACGAGTTGAGAAAGTCCATGCCCAGTATCAAATCCCTCGAACAATCGGGAAGTACTACGAAGGTGCCGATGTACGTGAAGCCGCGGATCTCGACCCGCGCAGTGCATATACCGGCAGGTGTAAGTAGATGACCCCCAGCTGTGCGAATTTGTAGGCCTGTCCAGGGGTGATAACTTTCTTAAGTGAAATCGCTAGAGCCTTGCTAATAACGGAGTAATCTGCACCCGTGTCGGCCAACGCAGTCGTCGGAAAGTCGTCGATTCGTACAAGTAGGTCGCAGGAAGCCGGTTGGGTGGTGCAGATTTTGTTGTCACTGGGCGTCTCGTCGTTGGTATCCGGTCGTCGTCGTCGTCGCAATGGAGGATCTTCGAGCGATTCGTCATCAGCGGCCTCACCTCCAGGGGTCGCTGACTTCAGTTTCCCCGGCTTTCAGGGCTGCGCGATAGGCGGTTGGTGGAGTTGGGCGCGAAGCGGGGACTGAAGGAGCGGCGTCGGTTCGGGGACGGTGAACGGGACTCAGAGCGTCGGTGGGGGAACATGTCGTGACGTTCGGCGAGGTATCTTGCTATCTCAGGTGGACGTTCTCCGTTTCGTGGACGCGGTGCATTGAGTGCGAACCCACGCAAACCGGCCTGGTGGTATGGGCACGCGCGATACACATGACCAGCCTCCCCGCAGTGGAAGCAAAGGGGTGTGCGGTCAGGGGTGCGCCAGATATCGCTTTTCCGGGAGTTTCTCTCTTCTGAGTACAGCACGGCGGGACGTGGCGCGGCGGGACGCGGCATGAAGTTTACGGCGGTTGGTTGCGGTTCAACAGTGGCGATAGTAGGCGGAGGACAGTAGTGGGACTGACGCAGGGTCTCTGCATACGTAGATCTGGGCAGCGCTGGCCGTGCACACTCGTCAGCTGGTTCGGGAACCCGCACAGCCCTCCTGATTTTCGTCCCTAACGAGCTCAGTAACTGACACAGTGGGACGGCGCACCTCACCATGAAGCACTGCCTGCAGCTCCTCCCGGACTATCCTCCTGACCAGTTCACAAAGGCCGTCGACGTTGCCTTCCAGCGCTGTCGAGAACGTCGTACCAGAGACCGCAGTTTCCCGGCGGCTATACTGCCGTGCCCTTTGTTGAAGCGCCCTCTCTATCGCGGTGGCCTCTTCAACAAATTCGGGGGACTTGTTTTTGGAGGACCCCTCATCAGTCCGGCGAAGATCTCTTGCTTCACGCCGCGCATTCAAATGCCGCAACTTCTTGTCCTCGGGCATGGATGGATCTGCGCGCCGAAATAAGCCTAACCATGTCTTCGACGTACATGGCAACGCTCTCATTCGGACGTTGGTTCCTCGCCTGCAGCGCATCTCAGCCTTTTCTTTGCGGTCCATGCTCACATAGGTAGCGAGTAGCCGCTGGCGAAAAGCCTCCACAGGAGGTCATTGCAGCTTCGTTTGTTTTCAAACCAAGGTACGCGCGGATTCTTCCAGAGCATAGTAGGCATTGTGAAGCTTACGCTGCTCATGTCCAACCGTTGAATCTGGCGACACGCTCAAACTGGTCGAGCCAGTCCTCCGCATCTTCGAAAGGTTCGCCATAAAAGGACTTCGGCACCCGTTGCTGCTGGACCAAGTACCCAAGTGTCATGGGAGTCTCAGGTGGGACCGGTGCGCTGTTGTCCCCCGTCCCCGTCATCCTGCTCTGCGATCTGGAAGCAGCCCGTACTCCACCGGCAGACCAAGTAGGGCGGCGGCTGGTCCTCTCGTGAACAGGCGGTGATCGGGGTGTCCTGGAGCTTACTCGAAGCCCCTGATGAACCGGGTATCATGTACCCAGCACCTCCACCACTTCTGTCACGGTATAAACAAAACTACTAGCGGAATGGTTTATTTACACAGGCGAACTTGTGCCCACAAGCAAGCTGCGAACCTCTAGCCTTTGCTGAACTCTCGAGCTCCTCTTCCTTCTCTTCTTCTCCGGGTCCCTTTCTTCGTCGTCGTCGTCTCCACAAGTTACCAGCGGCTATCCCCCAAGTTGGGTATGTGGAGAAACAAGAGCGGTTGGTGAATGCCTGCCCAGGGCATGGCGTCAAAGTTCAAACTCATTACCAGCCGTGGCAATATCAAGGCAATTCCTGCAAAACGTTTTATGGAGTCCATTTCAGAAGGTTCAATTCCAGATTATTAAAAACTTGGGACGATTTTACCGGTTTTTCAGTCTGGCAAGCGATCTGATCCATCTATCTATCCCCCCATTTCACTAACCTGCAGCGCTTCAAAACTTCTGGAATATATAATATATTCCCATGCTGGTCACAACCTCGAAGATCACTATTTATTTTTTTAAAAACATCATGGTTTTCGTTCAGGGCTTTCATGCGAAACACAACTTTTTGAATTTACAACTGATCTTCATCTAAACATTGATTTGTGATTTCAGACTGATGTTATTTTCATTGACTTTTCAGAGGCCTTCAATCTGGTCGCTCGCAAACGACTTTTGAAGAAACTTTCTTTAATTTCCCTCCATCCACTGACCTTATCATGAATTAGGTGCTTCCTAACTTAACGGTTTCAATTCACCGTTACCGGTGGTGCCCATTCCAATACTACACCAGTAACGTCTGGCGTCCCTCAGGGTTCGGTTCTCCGTCCCCCCCTCTTTTTAATCTACGTAAGTGACCTTCTTTCTGGCATTTCATCAACGCTTCGTTTTTGTTTGCTGACGTTTGCGTCATCTACCATCGTCAAAACTCCCGAAGGTGAACTAATACTACAGCAATGCTTTAACATCAGTTATAACTGGTGCACTTAGGGGATGATGAGGTCGAATATTTTCAAGTGCAAGTTCATGCCCATCTCCCGAAAGCACGCTAACGTCATTTATCCGTACTCATTAAAATCTGCAGTCTTATCGCAAGTCGAGTCACACCGATACCTGAGCGTTGTAATTACAATCAGACGAACTTGAACCGAGCATATTACCAAACTAGCTGCCGATGCCTCAAAAACTCTTGGCTACCTCAGGAGGTCATTGTCATTACCTAATGCAATCCTTTCAGAAATTGGCCTTTCAAACTTTTGCTCGTACTTCAATAGAATGCGCCTTTGAAATTTGGAGCCCTCATCAAATATGATAATGATGATTGATGATGATTTCTATTGGTTTCCCCTTTGTATCGGGGTGATGACATGTCATCTGACCAAAAAGGACTAATATACCTACGTTTTACACTTTTGGTTCAATACTAGCGCTGCTTAGGGCAGGCACAAAAAGCTTATTGGGCACAAAATACTTTTTTTTTTCCTGTTACAGGTGGTAACTGCCCTAGGCAATATTCCCCTCTCTGCTTTTCGTCCACCAGCATTCTAATCTTCTTTTCGTCCCCTCGACAGCCTTGAAGTTAACTTCCTCTGTGATACCCTTAAATCCTAGGGTTTCTGAAAGCCCAATATTCCCTTCATGTAGATTTGGATGGATACCCTCACATTCTAACACGATGTGTCGCATAGTTTCTGTTTCTTTTCCGCAGACCACGCATACCCCATCATTTTGTGAATACTTCCCCACAAAACTCTTAGTTCGCAGGCAACCTGCTCTAGCCTCAAAAAGCAAAGCACTGCCCTGGGAATTATCGTAGAAATTTTCCTTTCTGATGTTCACCTTCTCAGCCCTGTACATCTCTAACGACGTTTTAGCTTCCATTTTTTCCCTCCATTTATTCGTTTCAATCTGCCTTGCCTCTTTTTTGGTTACCTTGGCTGTTTTGGATTCCCCACTGTTCTTTCCGTATTTCATCGTTAGCCTTCTAGTCTTTCTTAACCACTGCGTGTCCACGCTTTTCAAGTATAGGTACCTAAATACCTTAGCTGCCCATTCTTGATGAACATTCTTGAATCTGTGAACATTCTTGAATAATGAACATTCTTGAATCTGTCCAAAATCGGGGCGCCAGGTTGCTCTCCTCAAAAAACAATAAACGTGCAAACATCAGTCAAACAAAATGCCCCTCGGTCTGCCTAATTTGTCAGCTCTGCGCAAAATTGCGCGTTCCTGTATTTTTTACAAACTATACTACAACTTTCCTTATCTACATGGCTCAATTTTACTTCCGCCCTTCTGAAAATGTCGTTGCTAATTTAATTACATGAGTATTCAGTATCTGTTTGACTCTACTAACGCTTTTAAACATTTCTGTCTACGGATATTGTAGGGTGGAACGGGTTGACGGACGCTATTGTCAACGAACAAGTTCATTTTAAATTTACATATTTATTGCTAGCCACCCTTGACTCTTACTTGCTGTTTTTATTATTTTGTTGTTTGTTTGGTGCCGCCTGTAGTTTTGGGATTGCGAGTTGACTGTTAAACATTTCGTTTCACATGATCTGTGTTCTGTTTGTTATTTGTTGCGACTTCTATATTTTGCTAAGTCATAAACTGTAACCATGACCTGCACTTTGATTGCCACTTGTACTTTGATTGTCCCCCTCCCCTATGTAATCCCCGGAAAAAGCCCCGTAAGGGTTAATATATGATAATGATGAAATCCCGGATGTAAGCCTGCAGCTCATCGCGAGCCTCTTGCAAAGGAAATATGAGCTTAGGAGGTCCCTGGTATGTAGAGGAGGTAAGTAAAGGCAACAGAAATTTCATGTCGCCTTTAAGAGCACCTTCCCAACAAATAGTTGTCTATAGTTGTAACGCCGACATTTCTTGGACTCGGTAAGTAGCAGCTCACACGAATCACTGAGTCTGCGTAGATGCCTAAAGTTCTCAGGCAGACAAAATACGCTCTGACTAATTGCGAACAGCCAGGCTGCGGTAACTCGCTCGTTTTCTTACATCGCACAAAGACGTTTCTTTAACAAAACACGCTAGTAATAATGAAACTTTTCAATTTTCCTGCTACAGTGATGCAGTACAGGCAGTCGGGACGTCATATGGGCCACGACTGAACACGTAGCTATGAGTGTTAAGTGCAGGCTAGCATTCACCTTATAGAATCAAACGGAAAGAACAGTCCCGCTGTAATCGCCACGTTATATTGCTACGGGGAAACATTCGTACAGCAAGAGCCGAGGCAGCGCGCAAGGCGAATACAGCCGAGCGTGAGAGAGACCGGTGATGATGATGACTAAGAAAGTTATGATGGTCGCGGGGAGTCGCCCAGGATTGAACACCTCTGGTCAATTGTCCTGAACGTAATCTCTCCTGTTAACCATAAGGGGGAAATGGGAGAAGGGCAAACAGCATGGCTTGAGATTGTACATATGCACTATTTTAACGGGTTGCGTTTTCGCTGAAACTGAAGAGACGACGGGGGAAATATGATATGGTGTGTCCGTTGCCTCACCCAGGACACGGTAACGACAGTGTAGGGGAAAAGCAGTTTTTATGGAAGACACACGTCACTAAAAAGTGTCCGGACGAGGACTGGGGATCGCGGAGAAAATTTTGCTGGCGCCTTTCGCTGCATGTGCGGAGTTTTCTGGAGTCTTGTGAGGCCTGAATAGAAGCCTGAACAGAAGCCTGAATAGAACCTGTCGTAGAAGCCTAGCTGCGGTGATGGTATTGCGAGCGTGCTCAGTCGATAAGGGCCACAAGGTGGCAGGAAGGCGTGCAGTTGCAAAGCATGATGATGATTATGGTTGGAATTTCTGCGCGCAAGACCAACTAGGTCGGAAAGCGCTAAACAAAAGTGATTACCAAAAAGAGAAAGTAGGCATTAAAACGTGTGACCTAGACAAAAATAAAAATCAGTTAAAGGCGATAGTGATGGGTGGTGCATAGCGCCAATTTTGATTATGCATGGTAGAGGATGCGGCTTAAAAACTGAATACCTAAAAAATAATTAAAAACTCTTTTAAAAAACATACCATCATCGCTCAAAAACAATGGGTGTAGCTGAATGCCTTGTCTGTAAAGGTATCGGAAGTGTTTGTGTCATGTAGTGTGAAGTGCCGTGCATGTTATTACGGTGTGGACTACCTGCTACACATGGCTCTCGGCGACCCAGTGAGGATGCGGAGAGAGAGAGAAACGTTTATTCCAGCTTTCTAAAGTTGGAGTGGTTCCCTAGTCTGGGAATCGATGAGGTGAGGAGAGAGGTTTGGCTCTGGATGCCAGGAGCTGCTGTACGTCCATATGGTCGCTGGTCACCAGGTTCTTCCACAGCTCAGGGCTGCGAAGAGGGAATCGGAGGGGTGGAAATTTGGGATTGCCCTTACACTGTAATATGATATGAGGAAGAGGTGTGAGTACGTGCATGCAAGTGGCCTATCTGTACCTAGCCAAGGTGACTTCCGTGTGTCTGTTGCGGGTGTTCATAGTGTGTGGTATCAAGTGTAATTTTATTTAGTCTAACTTGCTGTCTGTCTGTGTATTCCAGTCTGCTCGTCATGTATTGCGAAGGTGTTTTCCGATGTGTGGATTGAGGTCAGTGTAGGGTAGTGTTGGTATGTGCAGTGTATTTGTTAGTACGCAGCAGCGGCCAACTGACCCGCGGTCTCATTACCGGCTGCCCCAGAGTAGCCAGGCACCCAACACACAGTAAGTTCAAGGTTGGAGACATTCGAGGTCGAGATTGATGATGCGGTTTTTGGGTGGTTTATAAATAAAAATTATTTCACCACACACAACGAGTCAGTGAAAATTACCGCAGGCAAGTTTGGTTCACGACTGTAAAACAGGTAAAAAGGAAAAAAAACACTCTTGTAATGGAAAAAATTGTAGGCGAAAGTTATGTAGAAAAAAAGGCGTTCAATTCCCGATGGTCTGCTGATATATAGGTACAATTAATGCCCCTAAGTTTCCGGTTGAGCCTTTCAGCGAGTCGTTTTGTAGGCCCTATGGAAATTTGTGAACTGGTATGCAATGCAATGTATGCAATAATATGCTGTAACAAATTTCAACAGGAGCGCAGGAGGTCGTCAACAAATTTGGGTGAGCCGTAGCAGCCGCGATTTGTGAGAAATTGAAGGAGAGCTCCGTGGAGAAAAATTAGGTCGGGTAGTAGAAAATTGTTAACAACCGTCGCCCGATATGTAGGCAATGCACAGGTGATTGCAACATGTGCTGCATAGTCTATCACAAAAGCCACGAAGTTGTTTTCGTTCATAGAAGAAAATTGCCCAGTAAGTAGGCATATACACTGAAAAACCGTACTAGAGGAATCTCAATCGGTTGAAGCTTACCCGCGGGGAGCGAGGGCAGTTTTTTTCACAGCTGGAACACGTCGCACGTAGTCACGTATTATCCCTTTGATCGATATAGGCCAGGCTTCAAAATTTCCAGCATGTACAGCTTGGCTCCGCGCTAATATAACTTGCTACGTCTTCTCACTATACATGGGAGAAATATTGAAACACCGTTTGTTCCTTTTTTGGGGCGCTGTGCCACAAAATCTCTAATAGTGTTTTGTTGAATTGCACGAGCAACATTTGCAGGCTCAGAATGTTGCAACGCAGATGCTCAGGTATGACGAGGTGCCGCGCAGTACCACTTCAGTGAAAATGCAACACCGAAGGTGTCATTGCGAATTAAATAAGCACAAAGCGAGGCATAAGGTATGGAGCGTTCGAGACAGTCGAAGACGGTGCGTAGGTAGGGGTCATGGCGGTGTTCGGCAATGCTCAGGTGGCCGGAGGTAGAAAAAAAGCGTGCATCAAAACCTTTTCCGTGCACGTCTGTAGACTCGGCAATATAGCATGACAGGATGTCAGAGTCCTGGTGTAGGTGGCCAGATTTTTAAACAAAAGAAAAAGTGTACACTGAAAGTTGTGCAGCCTGCGGACTAACGATGCCCTTAAGATCTTTGATAGGCAACAGTTAGCAGAAAAAGGTAGTCGTTGACGTACCAAGACTAATTTTTCCACCATAAAGGTATGGCCAAATTTAGAGAAGGCCCAGATAACCGCAAGTCACACCCGTTCTCTCATGCAACGAATGCATTCGTCAGGCGCCAAGAAGGCCTGGCATAGGCGGTGACATTGTACTGGCCAGCCTAATATTGGGCGGAAATTGCGACTATGCTCAACGAAGATTGGCGGCGGTTGGTGGATCAAAATGATGTAAATAGGTTGGCGAAGTTAGCATAACAATGCGTACAAAAGGCTTTATCTTGTGTACGGCTTGATGTGTAGGTGACAGTGGCCTTGCACATACAGGGTATCTCAGAGAACAACAAATTTGGGCAAAATTCGAAATAGAACCAGGGCAGCAGCTTAGAACGGCGACATACATAGCTACGGACGTCATAGGCGATTGTAAAGTCCAGACATTCCGCGCACCTGGAACCTTATTGGGGTCAGGATGAACAGCCATTGCGTCGACTAGGAGTTCGAGTTCAAGCAGGCTAATCCGGCAGCACAAAAGTGACGTTTATGTGCGTTTCGTCTTGCCATAACTTATTATAACCTTGCCGGAATTGTCGAAAGCCTCGAGAGATGGTTAGGTGGTGTCGGGGAAAATAATTACATCGCCGAATTTCATAGGCCGATCGAGCACTTGATGCCGTGCAGTTAAATGTCCATCATCCCCTCAAAGTTAAGGTAAGCTGTACATAGGCCAGATGACATTACCTTACTGGTAGGGCTGCCTGGTGTAACGAACGCCGGGTGTAGCGTAGGATTTGTCAACCGAAACATACCAGCATCCGACCTGAGGTCTTAGAGAAAAGAAATATCATTATAAATGCTGTCTAGCGTGTTGTGAATGCGTGGTAACGGAGAATATCCGTCTTGGTGATATCGTTGAGGCGTCGGTATTCTAAGCAGAACTGCGAGCTCCCACGCTTCTATTAAACCAAAACGACAGGCGAAGCCTTGGGACCCGACCGAGGTTCAATGATGTCTTTGAGGGGCATTCTTTAAACATCATGCTGTATGATATATCATTCAGCGGGAGACACACGTTATTGGGGGCTGTGAACTGGGTAGACACTACCAGTGTCTATACAATGTTGGACAGCCGTAAATTGCCCCAAAAGGACAAATATCGAAGTAGAAAATGTGTCGACAGGTAGTTAAAAACGATATAGATCATGGGTTTTGTCTGCGGGAAGGTCCGATGCCATCCTTTTTTCAAAATACTCTACTGAAGGAGTTTAGGAACTTTCTGTAGCGGAATTGCTACGGGTGAACGCTGAAACTGAAAAGTTGGTGGTTAGATTGTGGGCAGAGTGTACTCAGCGACATGCCCTTTCGTAGAACATGAAACCATGCGCCGAACTTGAAGTCAGCAAGGAATATCTGGCGCTCAGGAGTCGTCACAACAGTATACGGTAAGGCTACATCTCATGGCATCAGCTCTTTAACAGTAGGTGAAAGTACAGAATCGCCATCAGAAGCCGTCGGGCTCGACGATACGTGAAAGTAGGTTGTTTCTTGCGACTGTAAAAGTGGAGGCATTGAGTGGAGTCAAAAAGTTGGAGACAATACGGCCTACAGAATGTGGGGGGGCAAATGCGAGGAGAAAATGCTCCTTCAATGTTCTTTGATGGTAGCCGCATATGGAAGCACCTGAAGGGGATATTCAATGGCCGCATTAGTAGAGGGCAACTGGATGTGGCAAATACCAGCACAGCACTGAAGAATGTCAGAAATCTACAACTGCAAGGCCGCATGTTAAGCACGCTGGCATGTGACCCGGGCAGGAGGATCGACGAAGAGTGACGCCATGGCGTACGAACTAGACAAAAGCATATATTCTGTTCCAGACACACAAACACTCGGAAACTAGACTAGGGATATTACCAGAAAACTGCAGCATACGTGCAATGTGAAGGAAAAAAATTCACAAGTCCAATTACGAGTTCAAAGCAGAGAACAGAAACGACACGCTCACCTCATGGTCCGCTCTATGCTGTGAGGGGCGACGACAATAAAGCGTGTTGGGGCTCTGACGGTGGAGCGTGTTGAGAACTGTCCGTGGACCCTGTGTGCGGACCCAAAATGTGACGGGACCCTTTCTCTGTGGCGCCGGGTGTGACGGAAGAGCTGCCGTGGACTTCGCTTGGAACACTCCACCCGCGCGCTCATGCCTGGTCGGTTTAGGCCTCGGCCCAGAACATTGGCCCGAAACCCACACAGGGAACAGACCAACGGGAGCAGGCACCCCGGTGGAAACGGCGATTCCTATGAAACAGCTCCTCAGACGCCTCTCGATGCTCAGCGCAAGCACATCCTTGGTTAGATCTGGAACTGCCTCCCAAGCGCAATTTTCGCCCCCATTTCCACAGCACTGTCTGGTCACCAGCTCCGCTGGCAAACTCCCCTCTTGTGCTTCTCGCCCCGTGTTCCAACGGTCCTCCGCTTTCTCTTCTTCGTTCGCATTTTTCCCACCTTTTTTAGAGCCTGGGGACGTCAGTCATCACAACGAATGCAAATCATCGCGGCCGAGAATGAGGTCGTAGGGGTGTCTTTCTAATACAACAAACATAACCACAGTTTTGTGGCCAGAAATGCGAAAACCCGCGGCACACTTACATGCGACAGCAGCTGTTCCTCCATCGGCCACTTGAACAAAAATGCTAGCGACCGGAGTTAGAACATTGCGAAGGAAGCCACGCATATCTGACCTCATAACCGAAATATGTGCGCCGGTATCACTAAGAGCGCCTGCTGGAACAAGATCACCATAAATTTTGATTAAATTCTATGTGGTTGGCAGCTTTTGGAGGTAATTTGGTGCAAGGTTACTGGTGCACCTTATGCTGGAGGAGCTTAATTCTTTTGTTTTGCAAAGACGAGCGTTCAAGGGTGTTTAGGAAAAAATGTCAGCGTGGCTGCGGCAATGGGGGCTGCCGACGTCTTGAATCCCCTGCAGGGGAGGATGTCGTAATCCTGGCATGGTCCCACGCCTGGAACTGGGAAGCATGCGAGGGCTCCCTCCCGTCCCACAAGGAATCGCGCATGAAATGACCTCGCCACAGCCTACGCCCATTATGGTCGCTGCACCCACTCGACCCACCCAGTTTAATCGGCAGCGACGACATCGATGCGGACGATTGGCTGTCAACATACGAAAAGGTGAGCAGCCACTACCGTTGGGAGGATGTTGCCAAACTCAACAACGTCTTTTTCTCCGTCGACAAATTATCTGAGTCGTGGTTTTATAACAGTGCACCCAAGATGCAGACTTGGTCGGCCTTTAAGACGAGGATCCTGGCAGCATTTGGCGCCCCGCTGTACGCAAGCTTCGCACCGAACAACGCATGCGCGTCCGAGACCAACAGGACAATGAACGTTACACCAGGTACATCGAGGGCATTGTAGACATTTGCAACATAGTGGACACTGCGATGCCGCAGAGGGACAAGATCGGACACAATCTCAAAGGAATGGAAGAGTTCGCCTTTCAGATGCGGCTATACAAGAACCCACACACTATGGACGAAATCATGGTGCCTGAGCTACGATGAACTGAGCAAGCTGCGTGTCGCCACCCGCCAGCGCACGTCGCCCAATGGAAAGTGCCCACGGGGATGCCTTTCATCGCTCACGATGCCTCACGAATCTTCCGTTCTGCCGCACATCGAGGAGGTGGTGCGCGAATAAATTGCGCGACCGCTGGCTCTGCTTCCTAGTGCTAATGACTCTGTGTCTTCGCCTTCGCTGCCTTTGACTGTGCGCCGCGTAATCCGTGAGAAAGTCGCCGAGCCGCTTCCTGTAGTTCGCAACCTTCACTTGTGCCGGCCGCCGTGGTAGCGCTGATCCCACCAGAAGTGGCGTCCCGTTTGAGCCACAAGTAGCAGTGCCCCTCGAATTAACAGTGACAGCGCCCACTGCACCACCCGTAACAATAGCGGCGCCCCCTGCCATTCCTTGTGTGTTCCCCTTACGTTGCATTTAGATGGTCCAGCAACAGAAGACAGGTGCTTTCCAAGAAGACAGCAAGAAGACGGGCGGCGAGTACGCGAGTACGCTCGCCCCTCTACTTCATTTCGCCTTACCCCCTGGCGCACACCTGATAATCGCCCTATCTGTTACGCCTGCTGTATGCCGGACACGTCGCTCGGTTGTGCCGTCAGCCGCCACCGCCTGCGAGCGACGTCCCTCGAGTGCCTGCTTATCGACCGCAATCGTATTACCCCCATGAAGATTGGTCAGGCACCAAATTCGTGCTCTTCCGACCATCCGCCCTATACCAACCGTCGCTCCTTTAACCCGCGCCGCCGATCACCGTCGCCCATTCGTCCCCGCCGGAGTATGACCGCTGAGTGAAACTGACAGCTGCAGTTGCCGAGGCAAGAACTGCAGCCCCGTCGAAATTCCGTAGTCCTCTCTCACCCGTATATCTTATAGACGTGACTGTTGAAGGTGTCGCCGCCCTCGCGCTTACTGATACGGCCGCTGCTGTGTCCGTGTTGAGTGGACGTCTGCGCCGTTATTACGTAAAGTTACAATGCCTCTCCCTGACCTTAATCTTCGCACTGTCAACGCGCAAGAGATTAAACCGTTGGATAAGTGTACCACTCGGGTCCTCATCCATACGTTCCATACGTCATTGAATTCATTGTCCTTCCAAATTGTTCCCACGACATCATCCTCGACTGGGACTTTCTATCCCGACATCACGCAACAATCGATAGCGCACGTTTGCACGTCGACTTCTCCCGTTCTATGCACCGCCGTCGAAAGAGCTGATGACGAAGTTAACGGTTTCCGAAGATATGGATATTCCCCTTAGATCTTTCGTCATAGTGCCCGTTTCGTGCAATGTGGCCGACACCACCGTAGTTTTCATGCCTTCCAGGTCCTTCCTCTCGCGCAAATGTCTGCCTTCACCCATGACTGTCATCGACGTCCAGCCCGGTTGCTCTCTAATCGTCATCTGTAACCCGTGTTGTTGCCCGACTACCTTTTTCCATGGGGAATGTCTCGGGTGCGTGGAAGCGGTTCACCATTCTCACGTGAACGATGTGCCCGACGAGCCATCGTTCCTCACTGTTAGCACACTCAGTCCTGCGCGTGCTTCGTGGCCGGATGCGTTCCTGTAGTCTGTCGACGAGGGCCTTTACTCGGAGCAACGCGACAATCTCATCGCCGTCCTCAAGAGGTTTCACGACTCATTTTATGGTGTGCAAACCACCTTGGGACGCACGCTGGCCGTTTCACATAAAATAGAAACCGGCTCCTACGTCCCACTGCGGCAGAGACCATACCGTGTGCCCTCATAAAAAATCCTGTTGTGTTTTTTATGTATTTCTGTGGAGTTTTGTTTTCCTCTTGTATAGAGATTTTGTAGAGTTTGTGAAGAATTTTTTTGACGAGCTCTTGACTTGTTTCAACAAGTATTTGGCCACGGAGTTTCTGTAGAACACTTTCACGAGTGATTTTCTGTAGAACTTATGTTGTATTTTTGCAGCCTTTTTAAGTAGATTTATGCGTACTTCTTATGCACTTCTCATAGAGTTTCTGTAGAGTTTGATGAGTGATTTCCTGTAGAACTTCTGATGTATTTTTGCAGCCTGTTTAAGTAGATTTATGTGTACTTCTTTATGCACTTCTATGGCTTTTATGATGACATCTTATGTACTTCATGACGTATTCTTACGAGCTTCTTCATTTATTTCTGCGTACTTCCTAACAAGTTCTTGCCATTTTTGTAATGCGTTTCTTGAACTATGTGAATATTTTAGCTCAGCAAATTGATACATAATTACACATTTTACGCTTTGCTGCAAGTAAGTGTTATTGGGCAAAATAGTGGCATTTTTGGCATTGTCACAAGATGTAAATCGGCAGCAGTAATAGTCACGTATAAATTTAGTCAGAAAGCGACTGCTAGCTGAAAGGCCAGCCAGTCAAAGCTGCTGAAATATATAAGCAGAGACAAAACTCAGCGACTCACGATCGATTTAATTTTGAGACAGAACTATGCGGCTGACTGACTGACAGCCTTGATTTCCCGTGACACTACGGACAAGAGGGTCACCTTGATTAGCTGCTGTGGCACAGCAAACTTGTCACATGTGCAGGCTGGAAAGAAAGAAAAAGCAAGCTGATATCAGAATACAACATATCAAAAATAACATTTTTTTAAATATCCTTTTTTTGCTAAAGTTCGGTTTTTCGTTTGACTGTCTTCGATGCTGATATTTAGCCCATTTTTAATTTTCTTAAATGCTAATTTGATGATAACTTCTTAGCAAGAATACACAAATTCTCATTTGAATACTTGTGTCATTGCTTGAATTTTTTAAGGTTGCATGTGTGCTAAATCATTTTTACATGAACCGTAACAGCAGTGGTGGTAATTGAAAAGATTTTGCTCACATATACATGATCTTGTATAAAAATCCACCTCATGTCACTAGATGTTCGGCACCAGCAAAAATGACTGAAGGCTAAGTTGCATCTGAATCCCCAGAATGACAGGTTCCCAGCCAAAAAAAGCTATGCAATAAAAGCACCAATGCCTTGAGTTCACTTATGAATAATGTTTGGACACCTAAATAGCTTCTGTGCCTGTATAACACAGGATACACAGGACACCTATACGGTTGTCATTCTCATTCTCTGCTATGTCCGTTGTCATGTCTTGTGCAGCTGTAAGTAGCTGCCACACATGAAAAGCCAAACAATGTTTTAGGCAATATAGATGTTCACAGTACCACTGCTACAAGGGAGGCTCACTAACTGTAAAAAGTACTGAATATTATTTTGTTGTAAGCAGCTATTACGTAGCTTCGATATCTGCTCTCTATCAATTACCATCAGCTATTTTGCAATGCCTTTTCAATACCTCGAAGTTTTTAGCTTTCAAATTCATTCATTGCTGAGACGTTCGAAGGAAAGTTTGATACCCCACTTAAGCGGGGGAACATGTGGATCCCCCGCTTATTCCTTTGATAGACGAGAAAAATCCAAAATACTATCCACATTAAAAACCACTGTTCTGAATGATGTCCAAAAAACAAGTTGCCGTAATTGATGGACAATTTATGCTCAGATGTCAGCTATTTTGAATGCAAAGTATTCTATGGCTAGCAACACGTAGTGTTGTACGGCTTCGAACAAATTTTCATTCATGGTTTTTTACCACAGCAGCCTTTTCCACTGCAAAAAACCACTAATGCCATGATGGACAATCCATAATAGTTAGCCTGAAGACGAAATACATATAAGCAAAACTCTTCCAACCTAGTACTATTGGTTGCGTGGTTAATGTCAACATTGCTTAGTATGCTGGCAAGGCGGCCTTGGGCAGACATAAAGAAAAACACAAATGCACAAAGAAAAGTTACAGAGCTTCCTTAAATATGTTCGGTTCGTTTCAACGAAAAAATTATTGCAGGTTAAAACACTGTTGAAAGGAGGAGAGACTAAGCGGCACAGAAAAAGACCTGCCTTGTGCTGCCGTAAAGGGTGCCAAATACAGCAAAAATAAAACAAAGGATGCTGTCCGTGTGGGGAGATGTGAGCCAAAGCAGAGCAAAAATAAGCAACGGGTTGAACTACTTTGTCATGAGCAGCGCCAACAAACCAAAATGTACAACTCTAGTAATGTTGGTAAATAATCAGCTCCACAGTGCAAAACATACAGCACAAAGGACAAAAAGCACAGGACAGGCTCTGAATTTACACAAAATATGCCGCCAATAGATGCACAAAAAACAAAATTTAACCCGATGAAACCCTCGGGCATTATGGGGTTAAGTTTCTCTCATTTTTTGTATGCATGCTGGGTATACATTTCTGTGCAACTCCAGTAAGTTTATTTTAGTTGACATTCAGAGCTTCTCCCATGTTTTCTTTTCCCTCTGTCCTGATGGTTTGGTGCTGAGGATATACACATGCACAATTGCAAAAAACGCAATTCAGACGAATAAACTATAATTGTTAAACACTACGTGAAAGTCCCTAACAAGGAGTTCTGTCCAAAAATTTTTAAATAAGCATTGAACCAAATATTTCAAAGCTCAAGCTATATTAACAGCTTACTCTGTATGAAGAGATCTGTCAAAGAAGTTTGAACAGCAACAGGTACGGATAATGCATGTTGTCACATTTATAGCTTTATTAACAGCAAAAAAGACAAAAATTTTTTCAGTAATTTTTCAAGTTTCAACTGTCCCTATCAACTTGCACAGGAACGGATAAGTCGTCACCTGACAATTACAACCAACCAAACTTCGCACGCCCAAAGAATAGTCATCAGGCACAAATATGTATGTGAAATATTTCCTTTTCTTTACTCTTCATGCTCTTATTGGAGCAGCCAAACGTACACTGGCACTAAATATTGAGTAGAAAGTGTTCACAATTTACATTAAATACAGTAGTCAAATCCCGTCAACCCTAATAAACAGAGCAATAAATCCTTCAAGTAAATTTTGCAAAATCCCATAACTTGCTTGAAAAAGTTCTCTAGCAAAAGAATATGTTACCAGGCAAATTGCCGCTTGTAAAACATGAAAAAAAAACAGCATGAAAATTGGACCTAAGCTCACAATTGCAAAAACACAGGAAAAGAACAAGTGCTAATTTTCAGCTGTTCATCAACACAAAGAATGTATATATGCACCAAAATATCGCTCTGGTGCCCAAATGCTTCAATAATACCAGGCATTTCGAACAGGCAACGCCTCTTTCCGACATCGCTATGTGAATCCAAAAGAAAAAATTGTGTGTAAGGTGTTTCACACAAAGCAAAGTGGAAAGCCGGCTAGTTGAAAATGGTTCATGACTGGAACTGCGCACAAATAAACTGGACCAAGGGAAGAGAACACACACACACGCGCGTGTGTGTGTGTTCTCTTCTCTTCTCTTCTTCCAGTTTATTTGTGCGCAGTTCCAGTCATGAAAGTGTTGAACCAAGGCTCTTTGCGTCACACAATTAATTAATGATATAGCCAACGAAATAGACACTGACCACTTGCGACAGGTAAAATTGCGATTTGGCCCACTTGCCCCCCATTCCTCCCCCTTTGTGGGGCGTGCAATCATGATACAAAATTCAGTGGGGCTAGGATTTTGGGCAAGCAGATACCGACCAGCCCACAAGGTCATTAAAGCTTTAATGAAGGGATGCTCAGCAGGACACTACTGTTAAGTTGAATCCGTCTGAAGTTTTTTCACGCATATTTAAGTTTTTTTTATCATTACGCGCACTGCTTCGGTTGACGAGAGGGATGATCTGCCGTTATAAATTCAACTTAAGGGTTCTACGCGCTGAAGCTATAGCTGGTCTTGAGGGGTGCAGTAGTGAAGTACTGGCACTTTGGTTTTTTTTTTCTTTCATTCAAAATTGGCTGCTGTGGCTAAAAGAACCTCTCGAAATGGTTGGCATCATTCGAGATTCAGCAGCACATCTGCGTCTCCACAAAAGTTCAGTATATACATACATTTACTGTGCACTAAACAAATGAGAGTCATTTCGTACCTTGTGTTGTTTAGATTGTAAATTTACATCAAGCATTGGCAGTGCTACGTTGTGTTAGAAAAAATCAAATCTGCACAAATAGTCACCAAAAACGGCACTGGTGTAAGACTGCTTAAACACCTTCTAAAGAGCCCCTAGCGAAAAATTACGACTTGAGATTACTGAAATTCCGTTGTGCACGTAACAGCAAGACGAGGTCCGTAAAAACCATAAAACAAACGTGTTCACCCACTTTTGCATAGACTGCCAAACAGTTGGCGATTCCCGATGAGGAAACAGCCTCGGTCCTTGAAATAGGGCGCACCAATTGGTCATTTTGAATGCAAGTTGCACCAGTCAGCCGCCTGCAACATGTATGTTATAAGCAAACGATAGGCCCGACACCAGAATCATACTCTACCTTAAACCTGCGAAATCCCAAATGCTGCGTTACTCTGATCACCAAGGTGTGTTGCACACTAAAATTCATTAAGCTGGAAATTCCGTAAGTGACAGAAATTTAACAGCCATCCTTGAATAATTTAACTTGGTTCTGAATGGTTAATTTACGTTTGCGATGCACCAGTAAGAGTACGAAGCGCAACCAGCGCTACTCATACTACTGTACCAGCTCCGACATACGTGTAGTTCTGACGTTACAAATAAATTCGGGTTCCATACACTTTCTGCATTCCAACATTTCACGACCAAACTGAGCGTTCAGAAAGATTATTCATTCAATCGAAACGCGAAAAAAACATCCATATGGCATTTTAATCTATTGCTGTACGCTCGTAAATCAGTCGATTTATTATTTTATTCTAATGCTACACGCACGGCAATACTTCAATTTATTGGCACGTTTTTTAACTGAAAACAGGCACATATATTCGCACACGCACATATATTTGCACTCTCCCGCTTCCCTTATTTCATTTCATATCAAAACATTCGGCTAGGAAAACAGAACAGGACACACACACTTCACCGAAAGCAGGGCTAGAAATTGTGCGAGAATTGATTGTTTA
>JABSTR010002795.1:0-15523 GCA_013339765.2 Haemaphysalis longicornis | reverse complement strand
AAAGATCACAACTAACAGGCTGCAGTTGCCATGGTGGTTAAACGTCAGAAAATGATGATGATGTGCGTACATCTAAAAACCCAACCGAAATACCTGAATCTTCCTCTCTCACCCTCAGAGAGTAGGGCAAAGACACAGATGGACGATTTGAGAATAGCTGGGTTGTAGATGCATCGTTGAGGACAGGTTTCAAAGGATGGTTATTCAATGATGAGACCTTAAAAGCATATAATAAATTAATGTACATTCGTTGATGTTCGAGGCACCATTTGTTACTTTCAGCGTACAGACTCTGGGCCGGGCTAGCGCGGAACGCACCACCACGCAAGCGCAGGCCCAAGTGGAGCACTGGGTCAGGCATTTTTAGTAGTGTTTTTGATGTCGACCCATACACAACACAACCGTCGTCTACCCGAGACCCGACTAAGGCGGTAAAGACACGGAGAAGGAGTTCTTTGTCTGCACCATAGGATTGGTGGGAGAGTACTTTGAGAATGTTTAGTGTTTTCAGATATTTACGTTTACCGTAAAATCCCGAGAGATAGCCCAACTAAGATCGATAGCAAATCGAGTGAAAATATGACATGGGCTAACTTTCGGTGTGCAGTAAAAAAAGTTGAGAAATGTATCGCAGCCAAAGAACGAACACGCTTTATTAGCACTGTATTCATTCGTCGTCAAAACCTCGAACGAACAGTCGCTTTCACTGTCAAACAAAAGGTCGACTACTTCCTCACGCACGGAGTTCGACGTGGGTGGCAGGGCAGCAGAAGTAGGGATCGCAGAAGCGAGCCGCTCATGAAGCTCTCCGCCGTCTGATCAATCGAGGGCTGTTGATATTATGTATATGTTTTATGTGTTTTGTTTTTTATGAAAGTGTTTTTGTAGTGTGCTGAACTGGACACGTGTTCGAAGTGTTGTGCGAGTGTGTTAGTTTGGTCTTCCAGTGTGTCCACTGTTGTACTAACCAGGGCAGGCTGTGTGTCTGTTGTCCTTTTAGTTTGCGTATTCGTGTCCACACTTTGTGTGTGGCAGTGTATGAGTTGATGGAAGTGAGGAAGGTGCGCCAACTCTCCCTTTTCGCCTCACAACGCACTCGCTTCCCAAAAGCCTTTGCCCGTTTAAAAGAAATGAGGTTATCTGACGTGGAGTACCGGCGAAGGACACCCCACGCCTTGTTCTGGGCCTCTCGCGCCCCCCTGCAGTCGTCGTTCCACCAGGGCCTCCTTGGGTTGGGTGGGGCACCGGAGGCCTGGGGAATGGCCTTTTCGGCGGCGTCGAGGATGTGCGCTGTGAGCAGTTGGGTCGCCTCTTCTACGTGTAGGTATTTTATGGATGTGTAGTGCAGTTTAGATGTTTCTGTGAATGTACTCCAGTTTGCTCTTCCCTCATTGAACCTTTTATGAGAGGGGGAAGTGTTTGTTCCTTTGCCTATGTATGTCAATTTGGTGGGGAAGTGGTCACTACTATATAGGTTTGTGTCCACATGCCACTCAAGAAATGGGAACAGAACTGCAGAGCCAAGAGCCAAGTCAAGATGCGAATAACTGTTTTGTCCTACGTTATAATATGTAGCTTGGTTTTTGTTAAAAAGGCATGCTCCCGATGATGTTAGAAATATTTCAATTAGGCGACCTCGGGCATCTGTGCGGGAAGAGCCCCAGATTGAATTATGTGCATTGAGGTCGCCTAAGATTAAGTACGGTTCAGGTAGTTGATCTATCAAGGCCTCAAAATCAGTGTTCGATAGTTGGTAATCAGGAGGGATGTAGAGGGAGCATACTGTTATTACCCCATTATGAATTATTGTTCGAATCGCGACAGCTTCAAGCATGGCGTTTAGGTGGATGGTGTGGCACGCTAACAGCTTAGCCTCTCCAGGGTACTCTGCTTGCAGTTATGTTCACACTAGGTCGCACAGAAGATAAGCCAAACTCGCCGACTTTGTAGAACTTGATTTCCGGCTACTTGGTTCATGACGTACGAAGGAATACGTTTGCGCAAAAATACGAAGACGAAAAGAAGTAGAGGACAATACGGGCGCAACCTAACAACCGCCAGTTTTTGCTTTTTTTTTATTAAAATTTCCCTGTTTAAATTTCTTCTGTACTGCTGCCAGGGATTTTTCAATAAAGAGACCTTCCGAAAGAATGACAAACCCTCTCGTTTGGTCGGCCTGCGGCACAATCAGCTTTGCCTATTTCAGGCAAGCTGCTATTTTCCGTAATGGAGGCACAGCACCAGTCCTATCGCTTACTGTCCGATGCAGGCAGTTGACGCCGTCCCTGGTAGCTCGTTCTTCTTCCATTTCACTGGCCTTGTTTCCCATTCTTCGCACCGTAGATAGAAGCCGGGCTAGAAACCTTTGCTTTAAAGCTGTAGTACGTATGCGCATACCACGAAAAAGGTACCGAACACATACTTTATAAAAAAATCAAGATTGTAATATATATGAGGTCAAAGACTAAAAATACCTTGACGCGACAGTCAAAAATGACTTAAAAGGCTCAGCCCATATCTCCAAATACTGCACGTCGCCATGTGTTATTTATAATTACTCAGAAAACAACTCAGCTGTGCTGATGCCAGCGTAAGATTTTTGCTTTTAACACTTTTGTATGGAGTAAATTAGAGTATGAGGCCGTAATATGGGACCCACATACATAACAAAACCCAACCGCAAAGTCGTAAGAGTTACATTGGGGAAGTACAAATTGGAAGACTCCTCTACTCAGTTTTTCCATGCCAAGCGCATTCAGAACTTGGAACCTCGCATAAACATTACTCGTATTGCATTCTTACATAACTACCTCTCAGGAAAAATTAAATTAAGGCAACCCGTTAATGTAAAACATCTCGCAACGAGGAGGACTCGGCACAATCACCACTATTTTTTGGCTGTATTCTTTGCAAAAACAAATATCTATATATACAGTTCTTCCCCCAAGCTATTCAAATTGGAATTCACTTCCTGCACAAATACTTCCCCGTCACCAACCCCATTAGGAATCAGCCAACAATCCCTATCGCTCGCACACAATCCTCGCTCCTCATACGAGCAGTGGGTGGACGGTCTGTCCAGCTTGGGCATCTCGACTCAGTGCATGCCGATAGAGAGAGCACGAGCAGCCAGCAAGGACCAGGGCGTCCCGAACTAGCGAACGCCCCTCACCGGGTCGGTGCCCTCACCATCCTGCACCATTGATATCGAAATTAAATATGTTTATTCGCTCTCTCTCTCTCTCTCTCTCTCTCCTCTCTCTCTCTCTCTCATCTCTCTCCTCCCTCTCTCTCCTCTCCATCTCTCTCTCATCTCGTCTCTCTCTCTCTCTCTCTCGCTCTGTCTGTCCTCTCTCTGTGCTCCGATTTCGTGACTGAATTAGAAAAATATTTCTCTTGCTAGAGTTCAGGGACAAACATTCATTCATTGTTATTCGTGTGTGACCTGGTGCTTATGAATTGTGTCGTGTATTCTACGTTAATATGCAGTCCTGTTTGGGTCAAAGTTATTGGCCTGCAGTATTGTCAAATATTAAAACAATAAAGAAATTCCAAGAAACATTTTTGGAGGTATTCTACAGCATCACTGATCAAGTACTGCCGTTCGCTATCTTCAAAAGGCGAATTTCTGCTGCATTTACTTTGTTCGCTGAGTAGTCATATTAAGCCTTTAAATACACTAATAGGGCTTATACGTTGTAGGTAAGGTGAATTCCCTCATCTGACAGCATTCCTGATTGGTAAAGGTCGATTATCGAAAGAAATAACATCCTGCATGCGTTGGTTTGCATATACCCTACAAGCGAAAAAAGTCAATCTTTTGCTTCTTCCTGTACCGCTGGGGTGTACCGGGAATAAAACACTGCTACGTTATAACAAAATTCAGTATGGAAAGCTTATTCCACTGGAAATGCTTAGGGGCTGCAAATGTCCGGCGGTGATGCCCGTCGCGCCAGGCGAAGGTGCCCCGCTGGGCCGACAAATGGCCTCACCGTCTCGGCGGCCGTCCAGTGCAAATCGCGCACATCCGCCTCGCTATATTTGCCCCAATAAACAACCGGACCAAGATGAGCGAACTTCGAGGACGTACAGGAACGGCCACTGTTAGAAATAAAATCTTGCACGTAGAAGGTATCCACGGAGTGCAACCAGGGGCAAGGGAATCTTCCGGCACATACGCAATCAGTGCCAGAGGCGGCGATAACTGCGTGTTTCCGGCTGCGGTTCCTCTACTGCACCTCGTGCGTCGAAAGTACACAAACAACCTAGCCACGGTGCTCGAACCGAACCTATTCCACCTGAGTTATCAAAGCATGCGTTGCTAAATACAGAAAGTTTTAAATACGCTTTCTCCTTCCGGAGGGTTATTTCTGTTACAGGAGTTCACGTTCAGCATTTTTATTCTTGCGAAAAAAACCACACCACACAATGGTGATTTAGTAAACATATGCTTCAGATTTATTAGAGGAGGAGGAATACCTTTATTATCAGAGGGGGTAAATTTATTAGCAGATGAATTTATTAGAGAATAAATTACAAAATACCTTCAAAATTTTGGGGTGTATCTTGCATGCGTGCCTCGATACCTCAGTTTGGATACTTTACAGACGGCCTGGCTGCAGTGTTTTCGTACCAGACAATGCGTGGCGAGAAGAAAGGTAGCGTAGGAGATGCGCAGCCAACCCCCCATCTGGCACTGATTGGGCATGTCCCAAAAAATTTCCACAGCGCCCGTCGTGGCACTCCGCGCAGCGCCGCCACTTTCCCCGTGACTCAGCAGTGGCTGGGCTGTTGCATACCGCGGCGAGTGGCGTTGTAAGCGACCCCCGACTGAGGGGAAGGTGGCCTCCAGGGTGCCGAAGGGAGCTCAGCGGTTTCCGTAGATTTCATGTGTGCAATTGGTTTTATTGTTTATGCTCTACAGAATAGTTTCTCCAATTATCGACCCCCAGACTAGAATGTATTGCTGAGTATCCACCCATTATATTGATTACTGCCTGGTATTCCCGTGGTAAATGTACGGCGTAGCTCGTGCGGTTTTGCAGTAACCTTGTAAGCAACATTCCGGCAACAGACCACAAGTTGATGGCTCTGAGCTTAATTTGCACTTTGATATTACTTGACCATTTAAATGAAATTAGGAGGCAAAGCTCCTGGTTTATTGAGATTTGAAGTACTGAAAAAGTTGGATAATATTTTACCGAGTCTTCTTTTTAAAACGGTACCTCCATAGTCCAGTAGAGCCGCGACCGGAGGCGGCGTGTTAGTCTTCAACCGAGCGTCCTGCCTAATTCCGCTACTAGTGCCAAATCCTGGCCTGTTGAGGCTGGGGAAACATTAGTGCGTAGTAATTGCCCTGGGTACGCCACCGCCATATTGCCCTTGAAAGCGTTATAATTGTCATGACAACCACGCGACGAGGCGCAGCTGATGTGGGGGAAAGGTGATGTTCTCGCTCTCTTGGAACTTTGATACTGCCTTCCCTCCCCCCTTCCCAACACCCCGCCAACCACCGCCTTCGTTTGGGGTAACCGGCCCCCAGCCAACGCAGCCGGGCAAGACCACTGTACTCTGCGTGGGCAGCAAATGCCCCAGCTCAAATCGCAGTTCAACACTTTATTTGCGCTAAGTATGCGAACGCGACGTGCGGCGAGAAACACTCATGCACAATGCAATATACAGTTGTCAAGCACAGCGCGCATGACACAAGTCATATTGTTTATCTCAGCTTTACGGCATACGACCAAGTTTCTCACCTCTCACTACCACGATTCAAAAGGACTTCGTGTTGCTATTCACACTGGTGTTCTTGGCGTCTCCCTTTCGCACCGTAATGTTCCAGAAAGCACACACGAGAAATCTCCCGCCACATGAGAAGCGCGCTTTCTCCTTCCTTGTCTTAGAGCAGCGGTGGCAGCCATAACCGTTGTCGCCATGGAGGATGGTTATCGCGCATGCGTGCCCCAGTCGCACCGGGGAGATGCGGAGAGCAAACATGTGAAGGGAGGAACGTTTCCCCAGGGCCGCTGCGTTTAGAATCGCAATAACCGAATCGAAAGTAACAAACAGTAACATCAGCTTGCCATGGTAGCCCTTGAAATCAATCGGGAGAAAGTGACGCAATCATAAACTAACAAACCACGTGATAACAATGTTCCTGGGCGCAAATACGTGCCCGTTGTTATTACATGGAGAAGGCCATGAAACACACTGCTGAATGCTGCTCTTATCATCCGAGTTGCAACTGAGTACTAAGGACTGCTCCTTCAAAACACCATGGCACTCGGTGACCTTGTTAAAGTTTTGTTAAAGGTTTCGTAGTTACGCACACGCGAGATTTAGCAGTGGGCTGGTATGGTTTAGAAGCTTAAGTCATGAAACAAGAACGTGTGCATGCGACCATTGCCCGAATTCCAACTGAAGAGGCAGTTGCATGGATATTGTCACGTCTAATGTTGCTCAGACGTGCGGTGAAATACACTATGACCGTATTCGTTAACCATGACTAACATTTGTTCCCTAAACAGATAAAAATACTTCGCAGCTACTGAACATTTTTTTTAAATACATGGTTTGGATGGCACATTAGGAGAGGTGTTTTCACATTTTTGTCATTTAATTAAATTTCTATGATTTATGTGATTTATATTTATTTGTCATTTATGCGCCAAGGAGTGTGTTCAAGTGATAAGTGTAAGTTGCAAGACCACCCTTGTGCCTGGTCTTTCGTTCCTCCTTGGGTGCCTTTTCTCTCAAGTCTATGGGCTAACGGGTATGAAACACGAACGCAATCAACAATTTAATTAAATACACTTGTTTGAACGAGCTTCTAATGCGGTGATTCACACAAGGAACAACTGGGGTAGAAGGCGACGAAAACAAATTTAAGGAGCTAATTACAAAACCGCTCCTCTGGGCATGCATTATATGTAGGGTTCTGCATTTTCGTAGTTAATATTTAAGCAAATTCGGAGAGAGTTTTTCGGAGTTTATTTATTTTTGCAAATTCCGAGTTTTTCGGAGCGTCCTTGCAGAGTACATAGAATTCGGAGTTTTTTGGTTTATCAGGGTGGTAGAGTGTTGATCTTTAAGAAATTCCATGTACAAAAATAAAAGAAATCAAACAGCAGAGACATTTTTATTGCAGAGTCAATATTTGCAACATTCGTGGTGACATCCATGCACAACTTGTAATATATGCAGGCATATTTTCCGATGTTATTGTCTGTCACCGCAGCAAGCACGCTTCTCTCGACTGACCACGCGAAGCATTTAGAATGGTCTTTCGACATTCGCACTAGATATGGGAAGACCTAGCAAATCCAGTGCGCAACGTGAAAGTGTGGGCCAATCTCGTGCATGAATCCGCCACTTGTCCCGGAAACTGTAGCGGTTCTACAATTAACATCAGCGTCCTCCCTGCGAGCCCTGTCTGCACGACCAGTGTGAACAAGATACAAATTAATTTGCCTTGTAGTTACTTAAATTCATCTCGAACAGTTTTTTTCAGTGAGGTAGTTCTGCCTTCACTTGCTCGCGGCGTTCGGGTTGACGATTCCTTGGCGTAAACAGCAGGGAGCTGCTTCTTCCCTCCATGGCGCGGTTATGCTGGAATGAACAATACCGATTTTAAACGAATCGCAAAAGTGGGAAAGGGAGAAGTGGTGCCCCTCACTTAATATTAAAACCGCCCGGCATCTTCCGCTGGGGTTAGTTTCTGTATGTGTTTGTCGCCGGCCGGGCCGCGTAAGGAGAAAATATTCGCCGCGCTTTTGTTCACCCGACGAGAGGGCCCGGAGACGGACGGTCTGGCTCCACTTCTCGGGCCGGCAGAGGGGGACCGGCTAACGAACTACCGCCACGAGAATCCACTTCTCGTCAAACGGGAATCGGCACTCCAAAGTTGCTGGGGAGTTGCATTCGTCACATTGAGCCTGGCGTCGGCGGCTGGGTGCGTAGGATATGCGGCCAGGCTTTGTTAGGCGCTCCACGTTTTACAAAGAAATAAATTTGGCGGCGTGGGGCAAAGGAATTTGGCGGCACAATACTTTAAGACGTTCCCGGGAGCCATTCCGTCGTTAGGTCCTTTTAGTTGTTGGTTTTCATTTCTGTATATTTGTGTTTTGGGGAATACCTTTGGGTTTGTGTATAAGAGTGAGAGGTGGGCCACGTGACTATTTTGTACCCACCTAGCTTCGTTTGTCATGGTGGCCAATCAGTGGCCAAGTGTGGTGTAATCAATGAGCCATCCTTACTCTCAAGTTGTGACGTCCCTTTCGTGGCGGGTTTTTGGTGGTAAAACCGAAGAGTTCGATGTTTTTCGGGAGGAATGGAGAGAGGCGAGGTGCAGAGCGGCGAGGTGCAGAGCGGCGAGCTCCCGCTCGACGCGGGCCTTGCCCGACCTCTTATTTGTGATCACGAGCCATGAGTTGCAAATAGGTACTGTAAATGAAGTGTACATACTGTACATTTTGAGTTTACTTGCAGTAGACCGTCGTCGGCTATGTGCCGTCGGTCAACGAGCCAGCGGGTCGTCGTTTCATCGGATCATCGCATCCATCACCGAGCATCCCCGACCGATCCGCTTTCAAGTTTAACTAGGAGCACAAGCAAATACCATAAAAAATTAAAAAACTAAAAACTGGAGGATGACAGTTCAAACACCCGCGTTAAAAAAGGCACTTCAGGAAGGCAAAAACTAGTGATTGGATAAGAATTTCAGTTCTTTCTTTGTCAATGTTATAGTAGCGGTGCTAACGCAATTGTCTTTCAATAAAACAATCTGGTAGGCCTCGATGATTTCTCTTGTTAGCTGATCCTCATGTCGGCCTACAATGCTGGTCTTATCAAATTATGGCCTACATTCACAATCTTAATCCATTGTGTTCGATATTTTTTTCCTATATTCGATTCCGTTATCGTGTGGGCAGACAGCTCGTTGGTCAGTCAGGTCTTTGCCTAAATGGTCGATTAGAGAGTAGAGGAACAGCGTAAAAAATACGGGTCACGGACATCTGGACATACATTGCACAGATTGTGAATGTAGGCCACATTTTGATAAGACAAGCATTGTTGGCCGACACGAGGATCAGTTAACAAGAGAAATCATCGAGACCTGCCAGATTCTTTCATTGAAAGAGAAATGCGTTATCACATTTTCCATAACACTTACAAAGAAAGAACTGAAATTCTTATCCAATCGCTAGTTTTTGCCTTCCTAAAGTGCCTTTTTTAACGCGGGTGTTTGATCTGTCATCGTCCACTTTTTAGTTTTTATTGTATTTGCTTGTGCTCCTCTCCTTTCCCTCTTTCGTTCGCAGTCCACCATCCCGTATAAAATCGGGCGTCACAGTTAAATAAGCGAGTTGATAGTAGCGCCGTGTCCCGTCCACTTCGTTCGTCCTTGTTCGTTTGCGCTTTCTCAAACGTTCAAACTTTAGCAAAATGAGGTCAGAGAAGGGCGAATGAAATTTAGGGAGACGAACATATCCGGCAAAAAGGACCGACGTGGAGTGGCAGGCAAGGTAACAAGTGCTTGACCTTGGCTCGACTATTGTTGTGGGGAGAGATCTTCTTTTTCATGATAAGGGTCCAAAGCGACTTCATTTGTGAAGCTTGGGAATATAATAGGAACGAACAAAAGTGGAAACATGGAAATAAAATGGGATACGTTGTTCGAGTATGCAAGAGAAAGATAAAGGGTAGTCTGGTTTTCACAGGCGGTGGTCCCTGAATTCGGAGTTTTTCGGATAAATCCGAATGAGCAAAATTTTTACCGGCAAGTGTTTTTCGGATTTTATCGGATTTATCCGAAAACGCATTACCCTAATTATATAGTGACATCATTAAAAAGCATTGCCTGTGAGAATTAAGGCAAGGAGGGGTCATTTAAAATTTTTGCCTCTGTCACAAAAAGTGACAAATTACTCAATATAAATGTTTAGGTTTACAGCTTATGGCCATTAGAAAATCGGTATAGGGATATGGACACATTTAGCGTGTTGTAGCCTAGCACTGACGATTTTAACATTCAACTATCTTCAGAAATTCCGAGGATGAACGATCTACTGCCACCTGTTTAGAGAAGTTTTTTTTTCGCATTTTCGATAGAAAATTTTGTAAATGAGGTAAGGGTATTTTCTGCCTAAAATGAAACCAGTTTTACTGATGTGTTTGTTGCTCGTTTTCTTACGTACACCCAAGAGCAGAAGTTTACGGACCACGAAAGCAACAATTTTGAGTTATTTCTCTGCCGCACATGCGACCGCCCGAGGTCTTAAAATCCGGGCGACCGCCGCCAACGCCGCCGCTGCTGATGTCCAGTCGTTGGCCTCAGCCTTGCATGCCGAACCTCGTTCCCAAATGACGGCCAACGAAGGGCCGAGTGACTACAGTGAAATCACGCAATATTATAGACTGGAAAAAAAATACTACCTCCTGCGGATTCGCAGCTAAGTAGAAAAGAGAAGATTTACTGGAGACGTTTGCAGACGGGAGTTTTCCAGAACCCAGTCCTAGATAGTAAGTGGCATCCCAAAGTCGTCGAGCCAAGATGAAAGAAATGTAAAGGTCGAGCGGACCTCGTCCACATGGTGTGGACTTGTCCTTCGTACCACAAACGGCACCGAAACGGAGCATCCTGGGAGGCACTACTCCTCAGCCTAACCTCCGAAACGCAGCGCAAGATCATTGGCTCTCGCCCTAGAAGCCGCGAAGTCTCAAGAGATACCGGCCGACTGATGGGGGGAGGGAGCACGTAACGCTCCCTTTTTGACTCGTGTGTAATAAAGTTTTCACTGACTGACTCACTCTGCCGCACGGCAGCCCGGAATACTATGTATGGTAGCTTTCATTAGTTCAGGACTTATACGACATCTCACATGCATTCGACAGTTTGTCGAGCTGCTATAGGATAAGCAATAAGCTAAAATTGTCATTTCTATGATCCGTAAACTTTTGATCACAGCTGTATGTCATTTCGTTCCAGGTGGACCCATACTGCAAGCTAAAGTTGGTAATTAGATAAACATCCGTTCGTAACACAATAAAAACTACATCCAAAGGTGTGTTCTTCCGCAAGTTTCAAATTACTATTCAGCGTGTTTTGCCATTAAAATACTTTAGAAGTGCCATTTTGACCTTGAATTATGAACACAATGCGTATACATAACACAGAAGCAACGCAAAATGAGTTAAAGGAATGCAAAAAGTACTTACCGTCATCCCAATGCGGCGTTCGTACCACGGAGCAGTTCCCATCCGTGAACAAAAATGGGTACGTAGCGGTGTAGTTGCGCCCTGTGATTTGTAAGCGTAACATTTATTTTTCAATATTTCTATAATTGATTAGCGCACCTGTAATATTTCGGACCTTGGTGGTTGATTTCGCCGTGCGAAATACCTAGGTGGTATTGCCCGGCAAATGTTTTAACAATAACTTCTCGGGATTGTTTTTCTGCTCTTTGACTCCATAATATTATCGATCACGCAGCGTTAAACTGTTGTAGCGACAACACGCTCAGTAGCGAAGCGTTATAGAAACGGAGCAACTGCGTTGGTTTGTTCTAATTAGCAACTCTGTCTCAGTCTAAGCAGAAACTTTAATCCGTAGCAATTAACGGCGAAAGCCGCTTAATACTGTAGTGGCGTGCACCTCATCTTCTAGCAGCGCCTCTATCATCATCTGCCTCATCCCAAAATGATCATCAGCGGTCCCTGGCGAGGTGAGAAGTGACACGCGACACAGGAGAGTTTGAACGCGACTCAGCACCTGGTCGGCCGCTCATTCTGGCCGGGCCTACGCGACCTAATTATATGTGGGAGGCCTCATCCGCTTCACGCCTGCTTCGTACAAAGTGGGGACCCGCCCATACCGGAGTTCGAGCCGCGCAATCTCTGAGGTTGGTTTATTAGGCTTAAGGCTACGTTCTCGCTGAACTACGTCAAATACAGCCGTTAAAGCAATCCATCCTTTGGGAGACGCTGCCGCTCGAGCTGCGCTGCGTCCTCGCCCCACCACCGCCCAGCGAAACCCCCTACGACGACCTTCGCGCTGCCGTGCTCGCGCACTACGGCCTCACGGACGAGCTGTTTCGACCTGCAGCACATGAGGTACCGGCACGGTCCGCGCACGCTTCGCCGCCGCCTGCAGCACACTAGGTACCCGCACGGCTCACGCATACTACGCCGACCCACACGGTACCCTCCGTGCAACCCAGCACAGCGACGTTCGCTCCCACCGACGCCGGCACCTTGTTCACCGTCTCCAGCGCGGCAGCTGCTTCTTTACCGACGGGACCGGCCGCCGACGACACAGCGGACGCTAACCAACCACAGCTTTCCTTTTCCTTGTCCGCTACGACAACATCCCGAGAAGGCGGCCCTCCGCCGACGAAAGTCTTAGCCGACGTCATTGAAGACGCTCAGTCGCCGCAACCGCCCGCAATTCCACCTCCTTCCACGGCAAGCTACAGTGCCAGCAAATTTTGCTTCTCCTCGAGGGACGTCGAGACAGAGGCATTCCAAACAGCGCTGTTTACAGAAGTCGGGACTCTATCGCAAGGGCGTCCTGCCAGGCAAGACACGTCCTCTGCGCCTACTCGACGCTGCGAATGTCCTCTGCCGTGCAAGCTGACAACGTCATCCTGTGCCAGTTCCTGTGGTCCTGACACTCGGATCAAGGACGATGTATCGGCCCACCTGCAGTCCCTGCGTCCACGGCGGCCCTCAGCACATCTAGGTGCATCGAAAACACCGCAGTCTCGGCTCAATACACTGCACTATGGTGTGAAGCAACTACCAGTCCTTTCCGCGACCAGCCGCCTCAGCATCTCAACACATGTGCAGAAGACGCCCATTTTGGACGGCTCAAGATTTCAATTGACAAACAACCCAGTGCTCCAGCTTCGGCGCAACAGGCTTCGTAGGCAGCGCGGCAAGCACTGCTTTCGCGGCTTTTTCCCCGCCGGCATTCCGCTTTTCCCCGCCGGCATTCCGACAACGCCTAACAGCGATCAGTAAGCGCCGACCTCGCCACTATCCACAGTGCACTCGTTGACTAGCCTTCCCTTTCCAGCCTCCGTCAGGCCCCCAAGTGACTCGCGCGCGACTTGTGCCATCGACGTGCGCCCCGAACGCCGACGCAGCGACAACCTGCACGCGCTCATTCCCCGGCATGAAACTGAGACGCATACCTCCGTACAACCTCCAACTTGAAGAGGCAAATGCACCAGCCAAGGGCGTTTATTCAAAGCGGTCCCCGAAATTTCGGAGGCAACTCGGCTCCTTCATCAGGGGTGACTGTGTACGACAAGAAGCAGCCCATGGCCTCCGACGCGGAAGGGCCACATTCCAGTAAGAAAAGAAAAAAGGAGGACCCCTATAACCGCTGCTTCTTGTCGTACACAGTCACCCCTGATGAAGGAGCCGAGTTGGCTCCAAAACGTTGGGACCGCTTTGAATAAACGTTCTTGGTTGGTGTATTGCCTCTTCAAGTTTAACCCAACCAGACAGAGTTCCGTCGAAGATGTTCACATTCAACGTCCAACTTGTACGAGCGTGCACCTCATCTTCTAGCTGCGCGACTATCATCATCTGCATCATCCCACGATCATCATCAGTGGTGCCTGGCGAGGTGAGCAGTGCCACGTGACACAGGAGAGTTGGAACGCGACTCAGCAGCTAGGCGGCTGCTCATTCTGGCCGGGCCTAATGGCCTAAATAAATATGGGAAGCCGCATTCGCTTCACGCCTGCTTCCTACAATACAAAGGGGCCACGTCATAGTGTCGCGTAAACTGGAAGGAAATATCTTTTTGGGTACCACGTGTGGCCAGTGCTCCTGTGCGTCAACAATTTACAAGCAGCATTAATGGTAGCGATTTCTATTTAATATGCAGAATATGTGGCCAAGTATTGCGCCAGGAATTTTTTGTGTAAAATACCAATATTGGGAGACGTGTCCCGTTTTCTCTTTTGTTGACCACAGATATACACTACACTTTTGGGCACACTGCGTGTTAGAAAAATACAACCCAAAGCAGACTGACTAGAACAAGAACATAGGTACTCGTCTGTGTGCCTGCTTTTTCATTCCGCTGACACGTGAGGAATGATTGTGCAATTATTCCCGGCCCCATTTAGCTGTTGATATTTGATTGCAGTTTAGTTAACCTAAAAAATGATACTCGTCCATGAAGTCACCTGTTTTTGTGCTGATTATTTTAAACAAGGATAACACCTTGACGAATTTATAAACTTTCACGCAGGGAAAAGTTTGGTTTTATTTACCGTGACACGAGAATACACGAATCCCGATTTTTAGCCGAAAATTAGGAATATCATAATTGTTTTTTAGAATACTTCATACAGCAACAAAAGCGTTGTATCTTATTTCATGCGAATATTTCATACGGGCGAGAGTGAGTGCATATCCCATAAACAGTAAAGTTCGTTCGCTGTGAAGGAGAGGTGTTATAGTGTTAGCACGAGTAACGTTCTTTGGCAGATGTTGGCAGAAGTGTAGGCACCAAGTATGTTTTCAAGGCCACGCATTTGCTCTAAAAAATCTCCTCCAACTGCACAATCTGCCAAGTCTAACAATTTCCGGTTCGTCGGTGGAGCCAAAAAAAATCGTCGATGAATTACGGTATGAGAGTTTTAGTTGAATGAGAATACTGCTCAACCTGATGTATACAGCGACCTGCTACCGTGCAAGATGAAATCACCCTGATATAATAATGCTTGATCGCCCATTCTTGTCTCTATTATTAGGTTTCAAGACGGGAAATTTTCTCAGAGAGAACTGCAGAACTGTTCAATATAACCGATGTTTCCGGCCTGCTGGTGGTATTGCTACATGAAACGGCGCTTCTAGCCTCTACATACTTTGTTTGAAACGTCGCCTTTTTGGTATTTTCGCATAAAAACTCTTGGGCGAAAACGACAACGGTTGTTTTCTTGTATAATCCTTACCGTAAAAAATTGACCGCTTAGTATTTCCCACGATTGTTCCTAATGAACGACAACAAAAATTTTTAAGGCGACATCACATCACATTTCGCTGCCAAAGTTTTGAAGACGTAACTCCTACTAAGTGCTTACTTGATTTGTGGTAATCGTATAAAACGTGCCGGGTTCGGAAGAATAAACGTTGTGTTGCATATTGTTGCATGGCGACAAGGTAAAAATGAAACGAATATTGACGATGAAGCAGCGATGTATTTACACAAACAATGTACAAGTGGCCATGACTACTGTAGCTGAGCCCGTGCCCCGCACTGCTTCATTTTGGTCGGCGTGGATCCCCTGGTGCTATGTGCCACTGTCTGTTTTGTGCTTGGGTAACATGTACCCTCATCAAAGGCGACCGGCCCGATCGGTGTCACAGTACTTCGACGGGTGCAACGACGATGAAATGAGATGGCGATATACAGTGAAGGCCTTACCGCTACGGGTGACGGTGAGCTTCATGAACGTTGGCCCCGGAACAGCTGTACTAGCCGGCGCAATAAACGCACGTCCGA